>JARYHS010005393.1:0-29285 GCA_031002005.1 Vandiemenella viatica
GCGCAAGCGCCTATACCGTTTCTTCGCCTCGCCATAGGATAATCGTTCCTTCGCTTTCAACTCCTGTACCTTCTTTTCTTCAAGGTACACCCGTGACTCCCTGCTCCAGGCTGGGATGTGGCCCGGAGCAGTGACGCCACACCTGTGGGAGGGTGCAGTTACACCCTGCTCATGTGCCGACTTTCCGCATTTCCCAAGGTGGGGTTGCCTTTGCAATTCAACGTCGTATGCCCGAACTCTGGCACTTTAAAGCAGCGCATGGGTCCGGGACATACGGGCGAATGTTTAGGTTAAGATATCCGGATTTTATGGACTTCGGCAACGTCGGAGTGTCGAACGTCAGGACGAAGGTGGCAGTCTTCTCAAGACTGCCGTTAACCCTTCGTGAGATCTGACGAATCTCGATCACATTTTCTGATTTCCACTCCTTAAGGAGTTCCTCGGACGCTATCAATTAGATCACGGCAAGTGATCACTCCCTTGCTAGAGTTGGGCGTTTTATGAGTTCGCATTACTGCGAACTCCCCGAGCTTCTCACACTTAAGGAGTAGGACAGCCTGCTTGTAGTAGATGTCTCTAACAGCAAGTGTCCGTTCCTCAGTTTTTCCGGTTTTGAGGGTTCCAGCTATTCCCTCTAATCCTTTCTGTATATAGAACGGAGAGACTTTCAAAGGATCCCTCCGTTCTTGTCATTAATACAAAGGCGTTGTCAATAAGAAAACCCTTTCCGTTACTCTGTTCCACTTCAGAAGGGGGGCTATCAGCCCTTGCCCGCTTCTTGAGCTGGGTGTATTTTTATTAATCTGCGGCACACCCGAACCGCAGGGTTTTTTGGGTTATGTGAGGCTTCGTTTTTGGTCCCACGAGTATAACCAATTTAAAAAAGAAGTGCTTATACAACCAGGGTGTGCGCAGTGCCCCTGAGGTTGCACGTTAGCGGGTGGTTTGCCTCACCACTCATCCGCCTCCTCGCACGTGTCCGACCTTGAGGTTGAGGGGTTTTTTATAGAGGTTTCTACCGTCCTCGCGATCCGGGCGATGAAGCCAAGATCCCCGTTCTCCTAGGCACAACGTTCCACCGCCACGCCTACGGTGGTCGTTGAAGCATGGTAGGAGTTTACGGTGTGGGAAACTTGCGGCGCTCACAAGTTCCAGCTCGGGCACCGCGGGTTCGCCAGACCCGTACCTGGTACTTGCGTACCAGGCCCCTGCGGGGTGGACATTTTCGCCCGTAACACGCTGTTATCCGATTGGTATGGAAATGCTATGGATATACATGTGTCGTGGAGATTTGTCTGGCAGCTAATTATTCCACACTAATTGAGTGAAAAGCTCTCACCAGACGGGAATTGAATCCACATCTTACCGAATATTAGGCCTGAACGGCATCATCACCAACCAGCGTTGAACTTTAATTTAATTTCGATGGAGCAAACCCTTTCAATAGTGCGAAAGGGCAAAAAAGCTATTTGCGTGTTGTATGCAATAGCGAAACTGCATCACTAAACGGCACAGTGAATTATAGTAGGAAAATAAGTGTATGCCCAGAATGTATCGCAAACTACTGAAAAAAAAAGGTTGTCTGAATAGTGAGAACAAACAGTAAGAAGAATGAGTTGTTGTTGTTGTTGTTATTGGGGTTTTTAGGGCGCGTCGACGACGGGGTCATTAGCGCCCTAACAACAGCCAGGCGTGACAACGTGGCAAAATTGCCCGTCTGTGTGACCGACTGTAAAGGGGTTCGGCCACAGAGACAGCACAATAAAATACTAGCATACTAATTAAAAATACCGTCCGCGTGGCCGACTGTAAAGAGTTGTTGTTGTTGTTATTCGGGTTTTAGGGCGCGTCGACGACGGGGTCATTAGCGCCCTAACAACAACCAGGCGTGACAACGTGGCAAAATTGCCGTCTGTGTGGCCGACTGTAAAGGGGTCGGCCACAGAGACAGCACAATAAAATACTAGCATACTAATTAAAATACCGTCTGCGTGGCCGACTGTAAAGAGATCGGCCACGCAGACGGCAACGTAACAACTGAAAATAGGCAATAAAATATAAAAATACATACATTAACTGGTTGGCTGTAAAAGGGCCAACCAGTTTAAAAAACGCGTAAGCTGGCTGGCTGTAAAGAGGCCAGCCATATAAGCAGTGTCACAAGTAAAAACAGTACTTGGATTAGTGGTTGTAAATGGCCACTAATCCAATCTAAAACCTAGGCCGATCTGCCCAAAATTTTTGGGACAAGACCGGCCAAGCTGCAAAACTTTAAAACCTTAGCCACGTTGTCACGGTCATCGTTTAAAATAAGGGACAGATCGTTGCTAAGCCAACGTCTGCCCTTAATCTAAAAACAATATACATTCGGTTAAAATGTGGCGTACCGTCAAAGGTACGCCACAAGCATCACATTCCGGAGGGTCCTCTCGGCGGAGAAGGAAACTATGAGTAGAGGACAGTGCCCTATACGGAGGCGAGTAAGGAGAACCTCATCCCTCCTCGCCCGCTGGAAGGAGCTGCTCCACGGCTGAACGGTCGGTTTGACCAGCCGGAGCTTATTATGCTCAACTTCCAGCCACTGCCTCTGCCAAATATCAAAAAATCTCTTCGCCGCCGAGGCAAGGTCTGACTTTGGGACCGGTGCAAAGTCGTTCTGACCTTGTCGCAGGCTAACTTGGCAGCTTCATCTGCTGCCTCGTTCCCCCTGATTCCCACATGGCCCGGTACCCAGCAGAATAATACCTCCTTTCCACGAGATTGGAGGGAAAGGAGGGCGTCCTGGATGTCCTGGACTAGACGATCTGCTGGTACATACCTATGGCCTGAATACAGCTGAGGGAATCACAGCATATGATGAAACACTTATCGCGATTTACTTTCATATGCTGGAGCGACTTTAGCACGGCGTAGCACTCGGCAGTAAAAACGCTGCACCTGCCGTCCATTTTGAATGTGTAAGTCGCTCGAGGGAACACGACGGAGCAGCCAACTCCGTTAGCCTGCTTAGACCCATCCGTATACACCGGGGTAAATGTGATGCTCATTTAAACGTCTCTAAAAACATTATTAAAAACACTGTCAGCGGTACACACTTTGTTGTACCGCGACAGGTCTAAAATTATTCTGGGCCTCTTTAAAAGCCAGGGAGGAGATTTACTCCAACCCTGGTGATAAAAAGATGGAAGCTCTAATCCATATTGTTCTAAAATAGCCCTTGTACGGTAGCTGAACGGTTTAGTGGCTCTATGCCGGTTGGCATAGAGCCGCTCGTGGTTGGGGTGTAGAACTATGTCGTACACGGGACTGCCAGGTGTTATGGCAACATGAAGGTAGTGTCGCACCATGAGGAGTTGCCGGCGGATGGTGAGCGGCGGCTCGCCCGAGTCAGCACAAATGCTGACAATAGGGCTGGTGCGATATGCACCCGTGGCGAGCCGAATTCCAGCATGGTGGACACTATCTAGTATACGGAGATAACTGTCCCGTGCCGAACCATACACGATACAACCGTATTCCAGCCGCGACCGTACAAAGGCTCTGTAAAATTGTAGCAGGCAGGAGCGGTCAGCGCCCCATGACCTGCCACACAGACATTTTAAAACATTTAGAGCTTTTGAGGCTCTGGCTTTCACATCTTTGAGATGTGGTAGCCAGGTTAATCTATTGTCTAAAATTAGGCCCAGAAACCGAACAGTTCAGTAAAACGTAAAACGGTATTCCTCAGGGTAAGATGGGGTTCTGATAAAGGCTTCTGCTACGAGTAAAAAGTACACACCGGGTTTCTCCGCAGAGAAACGGAAACCAGTGTGCACTGACCATTCATCCAGGCCTGTTCAGCGTGAGTTGCAACTGCCGCTCAGCGCTTCTCAGACTGGATGAAGCAATAAATATTAAAAAATCGTCCACATATAAGGAGCACCCTATAGGTCTCCTTATAACACTTAAAATGCTATTATCGCAATAGCGAAAAGAGTCACGCTTAAAAACTGACCCCTGAGGAACACCGTTTTCCTGAATAAAAAGATCAGACACTTCACCGCCAACTCGGTACCGGAAGCAACGACCAGATAAAAATGATTTTAAAAACGGGGCAGGTTACCTTAAAATCCCATTCGTGCAGCTGCTTTAAAATAACATGCCGCCAAGTAGTATCGTAGGCCTTCTCCAGATCGAAAAAGATTCCCACAAGATGCTTGGCTGCGAATGAACGCATCCTGTATTGCCGCCTCCAGGAGGATCAGGTTGTCCAAGGTGGAACGGAACTTCCTGAATCCACACTGAAAGCGGCTCAGAAGATTACGGGATTCAAGACACCAGACGAGGCGGCGATTCACCATCCTCTCCAGTGTCTTCCCCACGCAGCTAGTCAAGGCAATACTACGATAACTACCTGGCAACAATTTGTCTTTGCCAGGTTTTAAAATTGGAATTAGTGTTGCTTCTTTTCCACGAGTCGGGGAAGTGTCCTCCGGTCCATATGTCATTAAAAGTATCCAGAAGGTACTCTTTAGCATCTATACTAAGATGCCTCAGCATCTGGTACTGGATCAGATCAGGCCCTGGAGGCAGTGTCGTTAGCGCTATTCAACGCTGACTCCAGTTCCCAAAATGTAAATGGGCGGTTGTATGCCTCTGTATTCGACGAATCAAAGCACAGCGCGCACCTCTCGGCAGCAACTCTTTGTCGCTGGAACCGAGGTTCAAAGTTGGCCGATGAAGTGACGGCGGCGAAGTTTCTCCGCCATCAGCTGCGCTATGCTTCGTTCGTCGGTAATAATACGTCCATGATCAGTAATCCAGATACTGGTGGGCGGGAGTACCTTCCGGATATACGGCGAATGGACTCCCACACTTTCGATGAAGGTGTGTAACGATTTATTGTGCTCACAAAGTTCTGCCATGACCTCTTCTTGCTCTCCTTAACAACTCGACGCGCCTTAGCTCTGGCAATACGGAACGCTGCTAGGTTGTCAGCTGTTGGGCACAGCTTTAAAACGACGTAGCGCCCGTCTACGACCCTGGATGGCGGAGCGACAATCGTCGTTCCACCAGGGGACGGGCGTCCTTCGCAGCGTTCCGGAGCTTTTCGGCATGGAGACGTCAGCTGCACGGTGAATCACTTCTGTGAAGTGATTCACCTTCTCCTGTATACTACCACAGGGTTGTAGCAGTACAGAACGGCAGAAGAGCTGCCAATCTGCACCACTGACGTTCCATTTACGCCGGTTATTACCTCCTCCCCGCTCACACTCAACGTGCATCCAAACAGGGAAGTGGTCACTTCCATGTAGGTCGCGATCCACCTCCCAATGCACGGAGTCCGCGATGGAGGGGGAGCACAAGGAAAGGTCAATTGCAGAAGACGTACCGGTAGCAGCGGTGAAATGAGTCATTTGCCCTGTATTCAGGATACAAATTTCCTCCTGCTCTATCAATCTACCAACCACTCGGCCCCTGGGGCAATCGGTGGTGGAACCCCACAACGCACTGTGGGCGTTGAAATCTCCCAAAAGGAGAAAGGGCCGAGTGAGTTGTCGTATAATGCCAACCAGGTCGTCGTAGCCGACTGACACACTGGGTGGCAGATAGACAGAGCATACGGTCAGTTGGATTGGACCGTGTATTTTCACCGCTACTGCTTGCAGATGAGAGGTGAGAGCAATGGGTTCGGAGTGGACAGTGTTCCGAACAAACACGGCCACTCCGCCCTTCGCTCGATCACCCTCGGTATCGTCTTTTCGGAATATGTCATAACCTCTTAGCACTGGCTGATGTTGTGGTCTAAAATGTGTCTCCTGTAGACAGAGACACAATGGATTAGACCGTGCTAAGAGTTGGACTTCCTCTTTGTGAGCCTGAAAACCGTTGACGTTCCACTGAAGTATGGGAGCCATTCTACCTATTTAAAACCACCCGCCCCGGGTCGGGTGGGTCAGGGTTCTGGTGGTCTGCTGAGGAACGGGACCAGGGTCTACGTCCACCAGCATAACGTCATCTTCGGGGTCCGAAGACGACTTTTGTTCTGAGGCCTCGGCGTCTTGCGGATCTTTCTTCCGCCGAGGCCTTCCCCCTCTCTTCTCCCCACCAGTTGGGGAACTGGGTGGGGAAGTAGAAGGGGACTTCAAGAACACAGTGGGGTCCGTGTGTTTGAACTTCGGACCCCGAACTTTTCTGCACTAACTGCCATCCGCTTCCGGCAGATAGCGTTTTCTGCTGCTACTATCGGTGGAGATGTAGCTTTTGCCATGGGTGCTCCTTCTGCTGTTGCAGAGGCACCCACGGCTGCAGCTACTGGAGCGGATGGCCGTGCTTTGGCTGGTGGACTGATGACCCTGCTGCTGTAGTGGTCGGGTTAGCAGAAGCGCTACTACCGACGACCGCGGTCCTTGGTATTAGGACCTTAGTGGGCTGCGCACCACACTTGCACTGGCACGAGCATGTCATGCTCGTGCCCGTGTCCACAACGGTCGTCTGCGTAGCAACGCTCTCCTTCCTGACGGGAGTTGACAACGTTTTGGCGAAGCTAGTGGCGAAGACCGGTGGCGCCAGCGCCTTAAACCGTTTCTTCGCCTCGCCAAAGGATATTCTTTCCTTAGTCTTCAACTCCTGTACCTTCTTTTCTTCAAGGTACACTCGACACTCCCTGCTCCAGGCTGGATGTGACCCGGAGCAGTTAATGCACACCTGTGGGAGGGTGCAACTTGCACCCGGTTCATGAGCCGGTTTTCCACATTTCCCACAAGTGGCGTTGCCTTTACAGTTCGCCGTCGTATGCCCGAACCGCTGGCACTTAAAGCAGCGCATCGGGTCCGGGACATACGGGCGAACATTCAAATTTAGATATCCGGCTTTAATGGATTTCGGCAACGTCGGAGTGTCGAACGTCAGGACGAAGGTGGCAGTCTTCTCAAGATTGCCGTTAACCCTTCGTTTGATCTGCCTACCTCGACCACATTATCTGATGCCCACTCCTTAAGGAGTTCCTCGGACTCTATATCTATTAAGTCTCTGCAAGTGATGACTCCTTTGCTAGAGTTTAGAGTTTTATGGAGTTCGCATTTCACTGCGAACTCCCCGAGCTTCTCACACTTAAGGAGTGAAACAGCCTGCTTGTGGTTAGATGTTTCCAGAAGCAGGGTCCCATTCCTCAGCTTTTTTGACACTCTTTAAACTACCCGCTATTCCCTCCAATCCTTTGTTTATATAAAACGGAGAGGACCTTCTCAAAGGATCCCTCCGTTCTTGCCATTATTACAAAGGCGTTGTCTATAAGACAAACCCTTCCGTTACAGTTATCTTGTTCCGGAGGAGGGCTGTCAACCCTCGCCCGCTTGTTGGAACTGGGTGTATTTTTTTTTAACCTGCGGCACACCCGGACCGCAGGGTTTGGTTTTTGTTTGTGAGATGGAATTTTGGTCCCACGAGCAAAAACATGATAAAAGAAATGCTTATTACAACAGGGGTGCGCAGGTGCCCCTGAGGTTGCACGTTAGCGTGTGATCTACCTCTCACACATGCACCTCCTCGGCACGTGACTGACCTTGAGGTTGAGGGGTTTTTTTATAGAGGTTACTACCGTCCTCGCGATCCGGGCGATGAAGCCAAGATCCCCGTTCTCCTAGGCACACAACGTTCCACCGCCACGCCCTACGGTGGTCGTTGAAGCATGGTAGGAGCTTACGGTGTGGGAAACTTGCGGCGCTCACAAGTTTCCAGCTCGGGCACCGCGGGTTCGCCAAACCCGTACCTGGCACTTGCGTACCAGGCCCCTGCGGGGGACTGTAAAGAGATCGGCCACGCAGACAGCAACGTAAAACATAAAACGGAAATAGGCAATAAAAATACATACATTAACTGGTTGGCTGTAAAAGGGCCAACCAGTTTAAAAAACGCGTAAGCTGGCTGGCTGTAAAGAGGCCAGCCATATAAGCAGTGTCACATGTAAAACGGTACTTGGATTAGTGGTTGTAAAAGGCCACTAATCCCATCTAAAATCTAGGCCGATCTGCCCAAAAATTTTGGGACAAGACCGGCCAAGCTGCAAGAACATTAAAACTTTAGCCACGTTGTCACGGTCATCGCTTAAAATAAGGGACAGATCGTTGCCTAAGCCAACGTCTGCCCTTAAATCTAAAAACAATTCACATTCGGTTAAAATGTGGCGTACCGTCAAAGGTACGCCACAAGCATCACATTCCGGAGGGTCCTCTCGGCGGAGAAGGAAACTATGAGTAAGAGAACAGTGCCCTATACGGAGGCGAGTAAGGAGAACCTCATCCCTCCTCGCCCGCTGGAAGGAGCTGCTCCACGGCTCAACGGTCGGTTTGACCTGCCGGAGCTTATTATGCTCGACTTCCAGCCACTGCCTCTGCCAAATATCAAAGATAAATCTCTTCACCGCGAGGCAAGGTCTGACTTTGGGACCGGTGCAAAGTCGATTCGGACCTTGCCACAGGCTAACTTGGCAGCTTCATCTGCTGCCTCGTTCCCCCTGATTCCCACATGGCCCGGTACCCAGCAGAATAATACCTCCTTTCCAAGAGATTGGAGGGAAAGGAGGGCGTCCTGGATGTCCTGGATGTCCTGGACTAGACGCTCTGCTGGGTACATAGTTCCTAACGCCTGAATACAACTGAGGGAATCACAGCAAATGATATACTTAATGTCGCGCCGTGACTTCATATGCTGGAGCGACTTTAGCAGGGAATAGCACTCCGCAGTGTAAACACTGCACCTGCTATCCAGCTTGTATTTGTAAGTCGCTCGAGGGAACACGACGGAGCAGCCAACTCCGTTAGCCTGCTTAGACCCATCCGTGTATACCGGGGTGAAAGTGTGATATTGATTTAAAATATCTCTAAAAATATTAATAAAAACACTGTCAGCAGTTAACAGTTTACTATGCCGGGAGAGTTCCAAAATTATTCTGGGCCTCTGTAAAAAGCCAGGGAGGAGATTTACTCCAACCCTGGTGATAAAAAGAGGAAAGCTCGAATCGGTATTGTTCTAAAATAGCCTCTGTACGGTAGCTGAACGGTTTGGTGGCTCTATGCCGATTGGAATAGAGCCGCTCATAGTTGGGATGTACAACTACGTCGTACACGGGACTGCCAGGTGTTATGGCAACCTGCAAGTAGTGTCTCACCATGAGGAGTCGCCGACGGATGGTAAGCGGCGGCTCGCCCGAGTCAGCACAAATGCTGACGATAGGGCTGGTGCGATATGCACCCGTGGCGAGCCGAATTCCAGCATGGTGGACACTATCCAATATACGCAGGTAACTGTCCCGTGCCGAACCATACACGATACACCCGTATTCCAGCCGCGACCGTACAAAGGCTCTGTAAAATTGTAGCAGGCAGGTGCGATCAGCGCCCCATGACCTGCCACACAGACATTTTAAAACATTGAGAGCTTTTGAGGCCCTGGCTTTCACATCTTTCAGATGTTGGCAGCCAGGTTAGCCTACTGTCTAAAATGAGGCCCAGAAAACGAACAGTATCGGTAAAACGTAAATCAGTGTTCCTCAAGGTGAGGTGGGGCTCTGGTAAAAGAATCCTACTACGACTAAAAAGTACACACCGGGTTTTTCTCGGCAGAGAAACGAAATCCGGTGTGCACTGACCATTCATCCAGCCTGTTCAGCGTGAGTTGCAGCTGCCGCTCAGCGCTTCTCAGGCTGGATGATGCAATAAAAATTACAAAATCGTCCACATATAAGGAGTACCCTATAGGACTCCTTATAACACTTAAAATGCTATTGATGGCAATAGCGAAAAGAGTCACGCTTAAAACTGACCCTTGAGGAACACCGTTTTCCTGAATAAAAAGATCAGACACTTCACAACCGACTCGGTACCGGAAGCAACGACCAGATAAAAATGATTTTAAAAAACGTGGCAGGTTACCCTTAAAACCCCATTCGTGCAACTGCTTTAAAATAACATGCCGCCAGGTAGTATCATAGGCCTTCTCTAGATCGAAAAAGATACCCACAAGATGTTGGCTGCGAATGAACGCATCCTGTATTGCCGCCTCCAGGAGGATCAGGTTGTCCAAGGTGGAACGGAACTTCCTGAATCCACACTGAAAGCGGCTCAGCAGATTTCGGGATTCAAGACACCAGACGAGGCGGCGATTGACCATCCTCTCCAGTGTCTTACCCACGCAGCTTGTAAGGGCGATGCTACGATAGCTACCCGGCAACAATTTGTCCTTACCAGGCTTTAAAATAGGGATAAGTGTTGCTTCTTTCCACGAGTCGGGGAAGTGTCCTTCGGTCCATTTCTGATTAAAAATATCTAAAAGGTACTCCTTAGCAGCTTTACTAAGATGCCTCAGCATCTGGTACTGGATCAAATCAGGCCCTGGAGCTGTGTCATTTGCGCTGTTCAGCGCTGACTCCAGCTCCCATGATGTAAATGGGCAGTTGTAGGCCTCTGTATTCGACGAACTGAAGCACAGCTCACGCCTCTCGGCAGCGGCTCTTTGCCGCTTAAACCGAGGGTCAAAGTTGACGGACGAAGTGACGGAGGCGAAGTTCTCCGCCATCAGCTGAGCTATGCTTCGTTCGTCGGTAATAACATGTCCGCGATCCAGTAATCCAGATACTGGTGGGCGGGAGTACCTTCCAGATATACGGCGGATAGACTCCCATACTTTCGACGAAGGTGTGGAACGGTTTATAGTGCTCACAAAGTTCTGCCAAGACCTTTTCTTGCTCTCCTTAATAACACGACGCGCCTTAGCTCTGGCTATACGGAACGCTGCTAAATTGTCATCAGATGGCTGCACCTTAAATCGGCGCAACGCCCTCCTGCGTCCCTGAATAGCGGAACGACATTCGTCGTTCCACCAGGGGACGGGCGTTCGACGCAGCGTTCCGGAGCATTTAGGCATGGAGACGTCAGCCGCCTGGTGAATCACAGCTGTAAAATTATTCACCATCTCCGTGATGCCTTTGCGAGGCCGGAGGCATAGTGACCTGCTATACAATGGCCAATTGGCTTTGCTGACGTTCCATTTGCGTCGGTTATTGCCTCTTCCGCGTTCAAACTCTACGTGCGTCCATATTGGGAAGTGTCGCTTCCATGAAGGTCGCGATCCACTTCCCAATGCACGGAGTCCGCGATTGAGGGGGAGCACAACGAAAGGTCAATGGCAGAGGACGTACCGGTAGCTGCGGTGAGATGAGTCATTTGCCCTGTGTTCAGGATACAAATGTCCTCCTGCTCTATCAATCTACCAACCACTCGGCCCCTGGGGCAATCGGTGGAGGAACCCCACAACGCACAATGGGCGTTGAAATCTCCCAAGAGGAGAAAGGGCTGAGTGAGTTATCGTATGATGCTAACCAGGTCATCATAGGCGACTGACACACTGGGTTGCAGATAGATAGAACATACGGTCAGTTGGATTGGACCGTGTAGTTTCACCGCAACTGCTTGTAGTGAGGAGGTGAGAGCAACGGGTTCAGAGTGGACGGTGTTTCGGACCAACACAGCCACTCCCCCCTTGGCTCAATCACCCTCGGTATCGTCCTTTCGGTATATGTCATATCCTCTTAGCACTGGATCATGCGATGGTCTAAAATGTGTCTCCTGTAAGCAGAGACATAATGGATTACACCGTGCTAAGAGTTGGAGTTCCTCTTTGTGAGCCTGAAAGCCGTTGACGTTCCACTGAAGTATGGGAGCCATCCTACCTATTTAAAACCACCCGCCCCGGGTCGGGTGGGTCAGGATCCGGTGTCTGCTGACGAACGGAACCAGGTTCGTCCACCAGCATTTCGTCGTCTTCGTTGTCCGAAGACGACTCTTGTTCTAAGGCCTCGTCGTCTTGCGGATCGTTCTTCCGCCGAGGCCTTTTCGCCTTCTTCCCTCCCCCGGTTGGGGACCTGGGAGGAGAAGCAGAAGGGGATTTCACGAACATAGAGGGGTCCGTATGCCTGAACTTCGGACCCCGAACTTTCTGAACTGTTTGCCATCCGCTACCAGCAGATGGCGTAGACTTTTCTGCTTCTGCTGCAGGAGCTCTATCCGCCGCTGGAGCTACCTCTCCCGCGACAGTGAGACTTTCACCTGCAGCTAATGTAGCAGATGGCTGTTCTTTTGCTGGTGGACCTGTTGTACCTGCTGTCTTACGGGTCGTGGTTGCAGAAGTGTTGCTGCCAACGTCCGCGGTCCGCGGTCCTCGGTGTTAGGACCTTAGTGGGTATTGCGCCACATTTGCATTGACACGAGCACATTGTGCTCGTGCCCGTGTCTACAACGGACGTCTGCGTTGCAACACTTTCCTTCCTGACGGGAGCTGACAACGTTTTGGCAAAACTAGTGGCGAAGACCGGTGGCGCAAGCGCCTTAAACCGTTTCTTCGCCTCGCCATACGATAATCGTTCCTTCGTTTTCAGCTCCTGTACCTTCTTTTCTTCAAGGTACACTCGACACTCCCTGCTCCAGGCTGGATGTGACCCGGAGCAGTTAATGCACACCTGTGGGAGGGTGCAACTTGCACCCGGTTCGTGCGCCGATTTTCCGCATTTCCCACAAGTGGCGTTGCCTTTACAGTTCGCCGTCGTATGCCCGAACCTCTGGCACTTGAAGCAGCGCATCGGGTCCGGAACATACGGGCGAACGTTCAGATTGAGATATCCAGCCTTAATGGACTTTGGCAACGTCGGAGTGTCGCACGTCAGGACGAAGGTGGCCGTCTTTTCAAGACTGCCATTAACCCTTCGTGTTATCTGCCTGACCTCGACCACGTTTTCTGAGCTCCACTCCTTAAGGAGTTCCTCGGACGCTATATCGATCAGATCACGGCATGTGATCACTCCCTTGCTTGAGTTAAGCGTTTTGTGGGGTTCGCATTTCACTGCGAACTCCCCGAGCTTCTCACACTTAAGGAGTAAGACAGCCTGCTTGTAGGTAGTTGTTTCTAGAAGCAGTGTCCCGTTCCTCAGCTTTTTTACGCTTTTTAATGTACCGGCAATTCCTTGTAAACCTTTATGTATATAGAACGGAGAGACCTTTTCAAAGGATCCCTCCGTTCTAACCATTACTAAAAAGGCGTTATCGATGAGATAACCCTTCCTGTTACAATTATCCTCTTCTCGGGGAGGGCTATCAACCCTCGCACGCTTTCCTGCTCTTTGGGCGGAAGATTGGCCCTGCGGATTGCCCAAGGCGCAGGCAAGTGAATTGTTTTTGGTTTTTTTTGTTATTTTGTCCCACGAGTACGGAGGACCTAAAGGTCGAGTGACGTGGAGCCCCCGTATCACGCCACCAAGCCCAATACAACAGGGGGGCGGCAGGTGCCCCTGAGGTTGTACGCTAACGGGTGGTTTGCCTCACCACCCATCCACCTCCTCGGCACGTTACTCACCTTGAGGTTGAGGGGTTTTTTATAGAGGTTTGTACCGTCCTCGCGATCCGGGCGATGAAGCCAAGATCCCCGTTCTCCTAGACACACAACGTTCCACCGTCACGCCCTACGGTGGTCGTTGAAGCATGGTAGGAGTTTACGGTGTGGGAAACTTGCGGCGCTCACAAGTTTCCAGCTCGGGCACCGCGGGTTCGCCAAACCCGTACCTGGCACTTGCGTACCAGGCCCCTGCGGGGAAGAAGAGATAGAATATGTCTTCCAACTGAGTAATGTAATCCAGCAGATATTATTAGCATTTCCATTTTCATTTATGAATAGTAACAGATAGGTATGTGGCAGATTGACGAACATTACGAAGTTTCCCAATGTTACAACGCCGGGAGTATTACTGTGAAAATCGCTCTAGTTTCTAGCTAAACTGCATATTCAGACAATTGACTTAATGCAATCAAATTCCAATTGAACCCGTCCGTAGTAATCAAAGATTTTGAGTAAAAGAACTTTCAACACGGTGCCCCTGCAGTTACAAGTGATGAAATTTTTTGGTAATAGAACCGCCCTTCCAAGTATTGTCAAAAAATGATCGCGTATGCAGGTTTTGGCACAACCAACAACCTCATACTGGTATAATCGTACCGAAGTGCAGATCAGTATTCAGCGGTGTCAATGGCCTTATTATTCACGATGATCAAAGCATCTACTGTGCATGGTTCAGCTTGTCTTGTAAATTCCATACGATGTAGATCTTGGTTGTATACAGACAGAAAGATCATCCCCAGAAATGTATTCCCACTTTTCCAGATTTACTTAGCAGCGTGAAATGCAAGTTCTGTAAGTATTCAGCTCCTTCCGCGTGGTATAAAGAAGATTGTAGCCAACAACCGGTTTCTCCTTAACATCGCACAATGTCCTCCAGATGACAAATTGCGCTAGAGCTCCATCCGGCTAATTCTAGTTGACGCTGCATGACGCCTTCCTTTCTCTCAGACTAAATGGCTTAGTTTCATAACCAAACATTGGATGATTCTTCACCTTATAACCGAATGTGCTATAACTATGAGACTATGTATTTCGCAGACAGGTTGACCTTAGGCAGCTAGTGACGATGTATCCTGTCTCATCGAAAGCAATATCCATGTGTTTGGCGTTCTTCAAAGAGAGAGAGCCACCAAGCGGAGAACATCTGCTTGTGCCAGCAAGTGTAGCTATAGTGTTTCCGTATGATAATATGCAGAGAACACACTGTTACTGATTTCGCAGTGAGACCTGAGGTTTTAGAGGTTAGTTGTAGGGATCGCAATCCAGCAAACCGGACTCCCGCAGTATCTTAAAACAGTTTACAGTTTGGCGAAAATCGTAAAATTTCCGCGGAGCCAAAATTCGTAAAATGTAACGGAAACGTATATGAGTCTGCGCTACGTTGCTGCCCACCGTAGCTTTCAGACCCGACTCGGGCTCAACCGGTTGCATTGCTCCATTCAGCCGTTAAATATTCCAATGAATATTTAACCCCCGTCAACAAATGTGTCCTTCAATGTAGTCTTCACGGGTGTACCGCCGGATAGTGTTGTGGAAACACAATATTTCGACGGCTGGCTCTGCCGTCTTCTTCAGGTGATGAGACATGTGTAATGGTCGGCTGACCCACAGGTACTGAGGGTCAGCCGACCATTACACATGTCTCATCACCTGAAGAAGACGGCAGAGCCAGCCGTCGAAATATTGTGTTTCCACAACACTATCCGGCGGTACACCCGTGAAGACTACATTGCAGTCATACGCCGGGAAAGTCTTCGTTCTTACAAATGTGTCCTTATCGTCCGTCGTAATTAGTAAGTAAACAGATTCACTTTTACTCGTGCGTATTTATAGGAACTAACGTTTGTTTTTGTTGCATGTATTTATGTAATTCGAATTATGTACAATCTTCTAGCTATTTATTAAGATTATAGTGGACTGAGTAGTATCACTCGGAAAATTCAAACGTTATTATCTATAAGCTCCAAAACTTTTGAATCAATCAATACATTAATTTCTTAAAATTATTAGAAACAATGATACCAATGAAATCGTATTTACGATAGTGCAACTACGTAATTACTTGTATTAATGTAACACAGTGTCGACTTGTGTGAAAGCTGTAAAAGAGTGACAGCTCAATTATTTTTGTTATGTTGCACGCTGCTTGGATCGGGAAGATCCTTCTCGACGGCTGGTTATATATGCTGTTCTTTATTAAATAAATTTGGAGACCAAACAAGCAATCCTGTTTTTTTTTTCTTAATATATTTCTTCCTAAAATTTAAGTGGGATTTACCAAATGTTTCTTTTTTAAGTCTCAATGTGGTTTAGTATTTTTAGTTACGTGTCTTACATACAAATAGTGTTATTATTTGATTGTTTGGAAGATATATAAATAATTTTTCAACCTAATGCGATTTGCTGTAAGACATATGTGTCAAAAGACTGAATACTTGCCATATGTGATTATTTACTTAACTTCTAGAAATAGATTTAGTAACAATAACTTAAATAAAAAAAGTTACTTTAATACGTAAGAGATTAATTTGGAGTTATTGTTAAGCTGTTGCATGATTAGTTTGACCTGCTGGATTCTCTTACGTTCGAGTTCCAAATACTTCCTATGCTAAACAGGACTTAAAGAATAAATAATAAAAAGGGGAATACAGTTAAGCAGACTACATGCAGGTACCACAAAATGTAATAAGGTGTAGAGGTTAAGAGGAAACAGTAAATACTAAATATTGTGACGATCAATGGCAGTGCATTTCAGTAAATGGAGCTAATATCTGGGAACTGAAAGCTCGGGAGATGAACTGCTCTAACGACTAACTCAGCTGCTGCTCGAAGTATACTTTTGATTGGGGATCGCGAATGGGAGCTCTGCTTTCACCAATCTCATTTAAATGGAATAAGAGGCCTATAGGGTGAGTACTATTAATATAATATCGATTCACGTTCGAATTTCAGATGTGGTGAAAGTCTGTTAGACTCGCGACGCCACACGTCCAGACATTTCAATAGATTAGTTTGATAGGTAACGGATGGCTCAGTAGAAATTTAGAAATTAATACCTTGTCTGATAAAATTTGTATACCTACGCAATTGTGAACAGGAAATGTAAAAAGAGTACACTGTCTCCCTGTGGTACTCAGTCTAACCGAATACAGTTAAGGCATTGTGTAAGCCAGGCTTTCCCACTCGTTGGCTCTACCAGTTTTACGGATCTACCGTATACGGATGTGCGTTGAACATCACTCGTGTTAGGCAAAAGTTCAAGGCTGCTACAGTCGGACGAAAAGCAACACAGCATGAGCAGGCTTAACGACAAGTAGTTTTCTGTACTGAGTTGACACTTTTTAACTTCCATTTAAGTTTCTTAATTGTTTCCTGCAACTTTTTCGTACGGCTATAAAAACGTCTTTGACATTTTGCCTCCCACGAGTCCTGTAACGAGAAATGAACTAAAAACATTATTTGTTTATGTTTTAATATCCAGCATATTGAGGCTGAAAAATGATTAGAATTTCTCGTTGAGACGATTGTTAACTGCAGAACCATCTCGATTTTTTCAGCACATCGACGCTACATCTAAAAATTTTCAAGTATTTTACGGAGAAACAGGCAATTCTTCAGATGTAATACTGAATCCGTCGATCGGCTGGTGAAATTTTCTATCAAAGTCAAGGCATAAATCGCACTTGGTTTTAATATTTGTTATTTAATAAAGAATGTGCTAGTGGTGTCGTGTTTTACCTAATTAGAAGCAGTGTTTTCCAGCGCACTACTCCAGGAAGGAAGTAATTGTCTTTATGCGTGCCATCACGTGAAAGTAACCGCATCACGTAAGAAGTAACTGTATATCACCTGCCTACAAGGTGCACGGGAAATGCTGTACTGTTGCCAGTCCCGGCACTGCGACTGAGTAAAACTTAAACAAAGGCTATTTAGAATTGAAGCAGTTCTTTGACCACAAGCGACGGCCACGTTTGACTGTATACTGTTCTATTTTTATTTTCTGTTTCAGTACTTACAGAACTTGGCAGTTCTTAAGAACGGTTTTCTTATACAACTTCTTTTAGTTGTTGTCGATGGTGATGGTATCATTCCGTTCATGAAGAAAAGGGCTAATTTTTTGCGTAGAAAACCTAAGCGAATCTACCATTGTGCATATCGGAGAATCATTCCATCACTTTGTAAAACCCTATGCTACCGACTTAAGTACTGACAATCCATTATAACTTAGGAGTTGGGCGTTTGCCGATAACATCATTTTAATTTTGTAAATATTACCGGTCATTGGTTATTCAATATTTTCGGATGCGCTCAAGTACACTCCTTGGGGATTTTAATGTTCTTTAAGAATAATGAATATAGAGGGATGAAGCTAAAACATAGTGATGGTGGATGTAGTGTGGTACTTATATCCTTTCTTGTGTCGAAGAAGCAATTAACGCCAAAATCATGTTTACTTCTCATTCCAACAGCTTAAACAACTATCTGTAACGTCACTAAATCACTGTTGTGGCGTGTATAGCAAAAATTTACTACTAGTACCTTCAACGAAACTAACGAAGTACAATACGTTTTTCCTTAATTAATTCCGCTGGTTATGATGGGAAATTCTTTAATATTTACTTGAATTACAAAACTTCTCGAAAATAAATTTATTTCTTATTCAGTAACTATTTTTACAAGTCATTTAAACTTAGATTTGTGTGACAAAGACTATATAGGCAGAAGTGGACCAAAACTAAGAGGATCCGCTTTTCTACCTATATTTGCTTAGCAGCAACCAGACAAAACAAAACCAGCAGGAAACCGAAGCCTCGGGAATTTCTAAGAGAGTTCTGTATTATAATATGAGCTATGGCTGGACAATCTGTGGTTCAGATTCCGTGTTAAACTGTAGATCCAGCCAGCACGGAGGCAACGCGCGGCATATCGAAACTCCGTTAGCAGATCCCAGAAACAGCACGAATTTACTTACCGAAGCCCCTCAACCACTAGACAAACAAAAGAGCACGTTATATAAAAACAGTTGTTTGAGCATGCTTTAACTTAATGTAGTTGGCTACAGAACCACAATATAACTAGCCCAAAACTTTTTTTTATTTGTAATGGTCGTTGGTTTACGCCAATTTGACCAGCTAATGGTTTTACGTTTCTTTACATCGAATTTATTACTTATCTAGTTTTACAGCTACATTATGCTGGGGACATTTTATAAACGGTGAGTTCTTCATACATATTTGAATGTCCTATTTTAAATAATGAATGGCCTTAAATTTTTTTTAACTGCTTAACGTCTCTTAACAGCGAGGTCTTTAGAGACGGGAAAGGATGGGAGGGGGGGAGAGGCAAAGAATGGGAAGGAATTCGGCCATGGCCTTTTGAAGGAAGCATCCTAGCATTTGCCTGGAGTGATTTGGGGAAACCATGGAAAACCCAAATCTGGATGCCCGGACGGGGATTCGAACCGCCGTCCTCCCGAATGCGAGGCGAGAACGCTAACTGTTACACCGCCCCGCTCGGTAGAAAAGCTATAAAAACCATCAGCATTCAACAGGGGTCTTTTTTTTAAGGGATCCGTGTGCCATTGAAAGAAGTGTTTGTGCTGCTATGGTTGTGGTGTTCAGGGAACCCCGTTGGATCGTACAAAGACTTTTGTATAATATCAAGACCATCCGCTGTCCAAATGTACAGGTATTTCAGAGACATTTTTTCCTGGAAAATTTTAAGGGAACAGGACAAATTCATTTTTGGGGGTGAGGGGTGCGTCGTGCAGATTGACGAATCGGCAGTGTCCAAAAGGAAGTATGAGGTTGGTAGAATTGTACCTGCGTGATGGGTAATGGGAATTTACGGAGTCGCCGAGGGTAGAGGAGTATTGTTATATTTAAAAAATAAAAGTGCCAGAATTGTTATTCGTAAGCATGTCAGACCAGGCACACATATCTGAACTGACTGCTGGCCAGCCTTATGGGCGACTCAGCAAATTAGGAAGAGTACCTCCCTTCCTTACACACTACAGTGAATCACTCCAGAAACTTTGTCGACCCGACCACTGGAACTTGCACAAATTTGGTTGAAAACCTTTTGTGCAGACTTATACAGTTCATGCGGCGGCGTAATGTCCTTGCGTCCAAATTATTGCCGGAACACATAGATCACTTCATGTGGCGCAAGGTTTACGGCCATAACACCCAGTACGCATTACAGCAGATGTTAATGCAGATTAGTGAGAAATATAGTAAGTATTAACTTAGATACGATTTTAATTGCTTCCTAGTAACTACACCTATGTGTTAAATTCCTTTCGTTTGAATTAACGGCTCTTGTTTTCTTAAAATATTAAAACTACTATCTTTCATTACAGCGTTCTAACATGCGAAGAATGGCAGCTGGATTCATGCTATTCGGACCTCCAATCGGGGAATCGATCTACCTCATAAAAACTTTGTTTCTTTACGTTTTAATATTAAGGCAATTTTTTTTTTTTGGGATTCATACGCTCCTCCGATGGGAGGCCCTACATTTTTTTTTTTTTTTTTTGCATTCCATACATGAGACGTTTTTAAGTGAAAAGGATAATAGTTCTACATAATTACAACGAATAACAACACTTGACAGTTTCACAGGTAAGAAAATGTTTTTAGTTATTCTGTGTCTGTTAGAATTTTACTTTCACATGAAAGATAGTCGTAGTTTTGAGGTACACGTAAAATTTGGACGATGAATTACAACGCCGTAGCAGTATATTCAAATTGCATTTATCATAGTTCCTAGTGATTCTACAGTATTTCCTGCAGAGTGCTCATATTATCTTTGCCGCGACAATATGAAGTTATATGGCGGTTTTCTGTAGTGTTAATTCGTAACTTCCATTTGGCTTCACGTCTAAAGTAAGTGTGATTTCGCTTTCATGTACACTTTTTCTCGAAAAGTAGGACCACAGGAACATTTGAAGCGAATACCACAAATCTTTCTTAGTCCATTCTTATTTTACAGCTACCCTATTGGCATTCCAGGAAGTTACACACATGCTTAATAACCGCATTGATGTTCCACACGACCACTTAGCCTTCTTGCTGTATTCTGACGGTACAACATCGACGGTTGGAAGGGTGCAGGCTAGAAATGGAATTAAGATGATTTTCCCACTATCACCAATAAGAATCTTTTCCTTTCCAAAGGCTGATCTTACTCTTAGTGCACCGGGAGTTTATAGCATTCCATGTGAATGTGAATAAAAGCACATCGGCAAGACGATACGGTGTATTAAACAACGTTGTTTGGAACATGGCCGACATGAAGCAGAAAAACAAAATCTGCGGTGGCCGAACATAATTTTGAACTAGGATATGGCTCCGATTTTGAATTGACCTGGATGCTGGCACACATCACAAGCTTTTGGGACAGTGTTATTATAGATGCGTATGAACATCGCCTCGCTTATGACCTTGTTGTTGTTGTTATTGTTGTTGTTGTTTTAGGGCGCGTCGACAGCGGGGTCATTAGCGCCCTAACAAAAACCAGGCGTGACAACGTGGCGAAATTGCCGTCTGTGTGGCCGACCGTAAAGGGGTCGGCCACAGAGACAGCACAATTAAATACTAACATACTAACTAAAATACCGTCTGCCTGGCCGACTGTATAGAGGTCGGCCACACAGACGGCAACATAAAATATAAAACTGTGACTAAAATATAATACATTAACTGGTTGGCTGTAGATGGGCCAACCAGGTTAAAAAACAAATTAGCTGGCTGGCTGTAAAAGGGCCAGCCATATAATCAGTGTCACAAATAAAAACAGTACTTGGATTGGTGGTTATACACGGCCACCAATCCAAACTAGAACCTAGGCCGATCTGCCCAAAATTTTTGGGACAAGACCGGCCAAGCAACAAAACTTTAAAACCTTAGCCACGTTGTCACGGTCATCGCTTAAAATAAGGGACAGATCGTTGGCTAAGCCAACGTCTGCCCTTAGATCTAAAAACAATACACATTCGGTTAAAAATGTGGAGTACCGTCAAAGGTACGCCACAAGCATCACACTCCGGAGGGTCCTCTCGGCGGAGAAGGAAACCATGTGTCAGAGGACAGTGCACTATACGGAGGCGAGTAAGGAGAACCTCATCCCTCCTCGCCTGCTGGAAGGAGCTGCTCCACGGCTGAACGGTCGGTTTGACCTGCCGGAGCTTGTTATGCTCAACTTCCAGCCACTGCCTCTGCCAAACATCAAAAACAAATCTCTTCGCCGCCGAGGCAAGGTCTGACTTTGGGACCGGGTCAAAGTCGATTCGGACCTTGTCACAGGCCAACTTGGCAGCTTCATCAGCTGCCTCGTTCCCCCTGATTCCCACATGGCCTGGTACCCAGCAGAATGCCACCTCCTTCCCACAAGATTGGAGGGAAAGGAGGGCGTCCTGGATGTCCTGGACTAGACGGTCTGCTGGGTACATAGTTGCTAATGCCTGAATGCAACTAAGGGAATCACAGCATA
The DNA here is from genome assembly GCA_031002005.1 of Vandiemenella viatica. Taxonomy (NCBI): domain Eukaryota; kingdom Metazoa; phylum Arthropoda; class Insecta; order Orthoptera; family Morabidae; genus Vandiemenella; species Vandiemenella viatica. Next base: position 21,916 of record JARYHS010005393.1, read on the forward strand.
TGAGGTACTTCTTGTCGCGGCGTGCCTTCATATGCTGGAGCGACTTTAGCAGGGCATAGCACTCCGCAGTGTAAACACTGCACCTGCTATCCATCTTGTATTTGTAAGTCGCTCGAGGGAACACTATTGAACAGCCTACACTGTTAGCCTGCTTAGACCCATCCGTATACACCGGGGTGAAAGTGTGATATTGATTTAAAATATCAGTAAAAATATGAATAAAAACACTGTCAGCGGTTAGCAGTTTGTTATGCCGTGACAGTTTCTAAAATTAATCTGGGCCTCTTTAAAAGCCAGGGAGGGGATTTACTCCAACCCTGGCGATAAAAAGAGGGAAGCTCAAATCCGTAATGTTCTAAAATAGCCTTCGTACGGTAGCTGAACGGTTTAGTGGCTCTATGCCGGTTGGCATAGAGCCGCTCGTAGCTGGGATGTAGAACTATGTCGTACACGGGACTGCCAGTTGTTATGGCAATATGCGTATAGTGTCGCACCATGAGGAGTTGCCGGCGGATGGTAAGTGGTCGCCCGAGTCAGCACAAATGCTGACAATAGGGCTGGTGCGATATGCACCAGTGGCGAGCCGAATTCCTGCATGGTGGACACTATCCAGTATCCGAAGATAACTGTCCCGTGCCGAACCATATACGATACAACCATACTCGAGACGCGACCGTACAAAGGCTCGATAAAACTGTAGCAGGCAGGAGCGATCAGCGCCCCACGACCTGCCGCACAGACATTTAAAATATTAAGAGCTTTTAAAGGCCCTGGCTTTCACATCTTTAAGATGTGGAAGCCAGTTAAGCCTGGTGTCAAAAATGAGGCCCAGAAATCTAACTGTTTCAGTAAAAACTTAAAACGGTGTTCCTCAAGGTAAGGTGAGGCTCAGCTAAAAGACTTCTGCTACGAGTAAAAAGTACACACCGGTTTTCTCGGCAGAGAATCGAAAACCGGTGTGCACTGACCAATCATCCAGCCTGTTCAGCGCGAGTTGCAGCTGCCGCTCTGGCGCTTCCTCAGGCTGGACGATGCAATAAAAATTAAAAAATCGTCCACATATAAGGAGAACCGAATGGGACTCCTTATAACCAAAGATATACTGTTAATTGCGATAGCAAATAGGGTCACGCTTAAAACTGACCCCTGAGGGACACCGTTTTCCTGAATAAAAAGATCAGACACTTCACCACCGACTCGGTACCGGAAGCAACGACCAGATAAAAATGATTTTAAAAAACGGGGTAGGTTACCCCTAAAACCCCATTCATGTAACTGTTTTAAAATAACATGCCGCCAGGTAGTATCGTAAGCCTTTTCAAGATCGAAAAAAACACCCACGAGGTGTTGGCTGCGTATGAACGCATCCTGTATTGCCGCCTCCAGGAGGATCAGGTTGTCCAAGGTGGAACGGAACTTCCTGAATCCACACTGAAAGCGGCTCAGGAGATTACGGGATTCAAGACACCAGACGAGGCGGCGATTCACCATCCTCTCCAGTGTCTTCCCCACGCAGCTAGTCAAGGCAATACTACGATAACTACCTGGCAACAATTTGTCCTTGCCAGGTTTTAAAATGGGAATTAATGTTGCTTCTTTCCACGAGTCGGGGAAGTGTCCTCCGGTCCAAATGTCGTTAAAAATATCTAGAAGGTACTTTTTAGCATCCTTGCTGAGATGCCTCAGCATCTGGTACTGGATCAAATCAGGCCCTGGAGCAGTGTCATTTGCGCTGTTCAACGCACTCTCCAGCTCCCAAGATGTGAATGGGCAGTTGTAGGCCTCTGAATTCGACGAATCGAAGCACAGCGGGCGCCTCTCGGCAGCGACTCTACGTCGCTGAAACCGAGGGTCAAAGTTATCGGACGAAGTGATGGCGGCGAAGTTCTCCGCCATCAGCTGCGCTATGCTTCGTTCGTCAGTAATAATACGTCCATGATCCAGTAACCCAGATACTGGTGCGCGGGAGTACCTTCCAGATATACGGCGAATGGACTCCCATACTTTCGACGAAGGTGTGGAACGATTGATAGTGCTCACAAAGTTCTGCCATGACCTCTTCTTACTCTCCTTAATAACACGGCGCGCCTTAGCTCTTGCTATACGGAACGCTGCCAGGTTGTCGGATGTAGGATACAACCTAAAACGCCGCAACGCCCGTCTGCGACCCTGAATAGCGGAACGACATTCGTCGTTCCACCAGGGGACGGGCGTCCTTCGCAGCGTTCCGGAGCTTTTCGGCATGGAAACGTCAGCTGCACGGTGAATCACTTCCGTGAAGTGATTCACCTTCTCTTGTATACTGCCTACAAGTTGCAGTTGTACAGAGCGGCAATAGAGTTGCCAATCTGCACAACTGACGTTCCATTTGCGCCGGTTATTTCCTCCCCCACGATCGCACTCGACGTGCAACCAAATAGGGAAGTGGTCGCTTCCATGTAGGTCGCGATCCACCTCCCATAGCACGGAGTCTGCGATTGAGGGAGAACACAAGGAAAGGTCAATGGCAGAAGACGTACCGGTAGCAGTGGTGAAATGAGTCATTTGCCCTGTATTCAGGATACAAATTTCCTCCTGCTCCATCAATCTACCAATCACTCGGCCCCGGGGGCAATCGGTGGTGGAACCCCACAACGCACTGTGGGCGTTGAAATCTCCCAAAAGGAGAAAGGGCCGAGTGAGTTGTCGTGTAATGCCAACCAGGTCGTCGTAGTCGACGGACAAACTGGGTGGCAGATAGACAGAGCATACGGTCAGTTGTATTGGACCGTGTATTTTCACCGCTACTGCTTGTAGATGAGAGGTGAGAGCGACGGGTTCGGAGTGGACAGTGTTCCGAACAAACACGGCCACTCCGCCCTCGCTCGATCACCCTCGGTATCGTCCTTTCGGAATATGTCATAACCTCTTAGCACAGGCTGATGTTGTGGTCTAAAGTGTGTCTCCTGGAGACAGAGACACAATGGATTAGACCGTGCTAAGAGCTGGACTTCCTCTTTGTGAGCCTGGAAACCGTTTACGTTCCACTGAAGTATGGGAGCCATTCTACCTATTTAAAACCACCACCCCCCCCGGATCGGGTGGGTCTTCCTTCTCTGATAGCTGAGGAACGGAACAAGGTACGTCCACCAGCATGATATCGTCTTCGGTGTCCGAAGACGATTTTCGTTGTGAGGCCTCGGGGTCTTGCGGATTTTTCATCCGCCGAGGCCTGTCCCTCCTCTTCTCCTTTCCAGAAGGGGATCTGGGAGGAGAAGTCGGAGGGGATTTCACAAACATAGCGGGGTCCGTCAGCTTAAATTTCGCACTGTTTGCCATCCGCTACCGGCAGATGGCGTTGCCGTTTTCACTTCTTTTGCAGAAGCTGTTTCTGCTTTAGGGGCCGCTTCTGCTGTTGCAGAGGGGCCCACAGCTGTAGCGGATGGCAGTGTCTTTGCTGGTGGACTTACGGAACCTGCTGTCGATGTGGTCGATGTTGTCAGAGTATTGCTACCGACGTGCGAGGTCCTAGGTGTAATGACCTTGATGGGTGTGGCACCACATCTGCACTGACATGAGCACATTGGACTTGTGCCCATGTCCGCAACGGACGTCTGGGTAGCAATACTTTCTTTCCTGACGGGAGTTGATAACGTCTTCGCGAAGCTGGTAGCGAAGACTGGTGGAGCCAGAGCCTTATATTTCTTTTTGGCTTCGCCATAAGAAATCCGCTCTTTCGTTTTCAACTCCTGTATCTTTTTTTCCTCCAGATACAAACGACACTCTCTGCTCCAGGCTGGATGTGCCCCGGAGCAGTTGACACACACCTGTGGGAGCGTGCAGCTAGTGCCTGGCTCATGAGCCGCCTTTCCGCACTTCCCACAGGTGGGGTTGCCCTTGCAGGTCGCCGTCGTATGACCGAACCGCTGGCACTTAAAGCAGCGCATTGGGTCCGGTACATACGGGCGAATATTCAGATTCAAATATCCTGCCTTGATGTTTTTGGGCAACGTTGGAGTGTCGAACGTCAGGACGAAGGTGGCTGTCTTCTCAAGACTGCCGTTAACCCTTCGTTTAATCTGACGAACCTCGACCACATGTTCTGTTGACCACTCCTTAAGGAGTTCCTCGGTCTCTAAATCCATAAGGTCCCTGCTGGTGATGACTCCTTTACTTGAATTTAGAGTTTTATGGAGTTCGCACTTCACTGCGAACTCCCCGAGCTTCTCGCACTTAAGGAGTTGGACAGCCTGCCTCTGGGTGGATGTTTCCAAAGCAGTGTTCCATTCCTCAGCTTTTTTACAGATTTGAGGGTACCCGCAATACCCTCTAAACCTTTCTGAACATAGAATGGAGAGACCTTCTCAAAAGATCCCTCCACCCTTGTCATAATAACGAAGGCATTGTCTATGAAAAACCCTTGTCCGTTACTATTTTTACATCCGGGGGAGGGCTTTCAACCCTAGCCCGTTTGTAAGAACTGGGTGTGTTTTTATTTACCTGCGACACACCCGGGCCGCAGGGGTTTTTGGTTTTTTGTGAGTAGGAATTTTGGTCCCACGAGTAAAAACCATTAAGAAAGAATGCTATTACAACAGGGGTGCGCAGGTGCCCCTGAGGTTGCACGTTAGCGGGTGATCGCCTCTCACCCATCACCTCCTCGGCACGTGTCCGACCTTGAGGTTGAGGGGTTTTTTTAGAGGTTTGTTACCGTCCTCGCGATCCGGGCGATGAAGCCAAGATCCCCGTTCTCCTAGGCACACAACGTTCCACCGCCACGCCCTACGGTGGTCGTTGAAGCATGGTAGGAGTTTACGGTGTGGGAAACTTGCGGCGCTCACAAGTTTCCAGCTCGGGCACCGCGGGTTCGCCAAACCCGTACCTGGCACTTGCGTACCAGGCCCCTGCGGGGATGACCTTGTTAACCAGGATTGTGGTGATGCGTGGATAACGGTTACTGAGGCAGCTCATCATTAACACTCCATGTTTTATACTTCGCAGCGTGCTAATGAAGTCAGACAGCTGCTGCTAGGCAACGCAACAACGCCCGCCGTTGTAATGTCAGTCTTTGAAAACGCACTCCAACAAGCTGCAAACTTCAAATCTTATGACTTGTTCATTATACACTTGCAAATGAAGACGGAAATCAGAATCCCGAAATATTGTGTTTAAATAACAATTTAAGCCGATTAATTTCTCGAGAAAAATTAATAAAATTATTTCAGAACTACTTTCTACTGTCGTTAGCAACAGTCTTCCAATAAAAACATGTTTAACTATCGATATAAAATTGACATAATAATAGAGGATTATCATGGACGCTGAAATTCTGTCTCGTTGCGATGGCTCAGTGCCTACAAATAATCTGACACCCGTGTCAAATAAGTGAGAACACGGCGAACAGTAACATCACTTCCGGCCTCACGCTGAGATCAAAGGCAGCTCCAGTATCAGCTTTCTAATGCAGCTCGCCTGCAAATGTCATGGACTTACGAAAGAGAATGCATCCAGGCGCAACGGTGCAGTTACTGACAACGAGCAGTCTGTCTTGAAGCAAGACTTCATTTACAATAAGCAAAAGCAGAGGTCATCTAACACTCATCCTACTGTACATATGCCCATTGCCAAAGAAAATAGCGTTCCTAGAAGCATCTGTCACGTTTAGCGTGAATTGATGTAAATAAATGAAAACTAGTATCCAAGTATATCATTGACAGAGCAAGGATGACATCAATTCTGATAAAAACTACAGTTTGATTAGTTGTTCTTCTGGTCGTTTCTTTCAGCATATGTTAGTTAAAATAGCAAATTATTGTTGAAATAATATCAATATAGCAGTTTTATGCCAGCATTTCCGTGCCAACAGCCGCCTCACATTAACACCGATCTCAAGATAAATTAATAAAATGAAGTTGTTGTTGTTGTTGTTGTTGTTGTTGTTTTTAGGGCGCGTCGACAGCGGGGTCATTAGCGCCCTAACAAAAACCAGGCGTGACAACGTGGCGAAATTACCGTCTGTGTGGCCGACCGTAAGGGGTCGGCCACAGAGACAGCACAATAAAATACTAACATACTAACTAAAATACCGTCTGCCTGGCCGACTGTAAAGAGGTCGGCCACACAGACGCAACATAAAATAAAAACTCTGACAAGAATATAAAATTACATACATTAACTGGTTGGCTGTAAATGGGCCAACCAGGTTAAAAACAAATTAGATGGTGGCTGTAAAAGGGCCAGCCATATAATCAATGTCACAAATAAAAACAGTACTTGGATTGGTGGTTGTATACGGCCACCAATCCAATCTAGAACCTAGGCCTATCTGCCCAAAATTTTTGGGACAAGACCGGCCAAGCAACAAAACTTTAAAACCTTAGCCACGTTGTCACGGTCATCGCTTAAAATAAGGGACAGATCGTTGGCTAAGCCAACGTCTGCCCTTAGATCTAAAAACAATACACATTCGGTTTAAAATGTGCGTACCGTCAAAGGTACGCCACAAGCATCACACTCCGGAGGGTCCTCTCGCGGAGAAGAAAGCCGTGTGTCAGAGGACAGTGCCCTATACGAGGCGAGTAAGGAGAACCTCATCCCTCCTCGCCCGCTGGAAGGAGCTGCTCCACGGCTGAATGGTCGGTTTGACCAGCCGGCTTATTATGCTCAACTTCCAGCCACTGCCTCTGCAAACTCAAAAACAAATCTCTTCGCCGCCGAGGCAAGGTCTGACTTTGGGACCGGATCAAAGTCAATTCTGGACTTGTCCAGGCTAACATTGGCAGCTTCATCAGCTGCCTCGTTCCCCCTGATTCCCACATGGCCGGGTACCCAGCAGAATACGACCTCCTTCCCACAGACTGGAGGGAAAGGAGGGTGTCCTGGATGTCCTGGACTAGACGGTCTGCTGGGTACATAGTTGCTAACGCCTGAAATACAACTGAGGGAATCACCAGCATATGAGTACTTCAATCACGGCGTGCCTTCATATGCTGGAGCGACTTTAGCAGGGCAAGCACTCCGCAGTGTAAACACTGCACCTGCTATCCATCTTGTATTTGTAAGTCGCTCGAGGGAACACTATTGAACACCCTACACTGTAGCCTGCTTAGACCCATCCGTATACACCGGGGTGAAAGTGTGATATTGATTTAAAATATCAGTAAAATATGAATAAAAACACTGTCAGCGTTAGCAGTTTGTTATGCCGTGACAGTTCTAAAATTAATCTGGGCCTCTTTAAAAGCCAGGGAGGGGATTTACTCCAACCCTGGCATAACAAGAGGGAAGCTCAAATCCGTAATGTTCTAAAATAGCCTTCGTACGGTAGCTGAACGGTTTAGTGGCTCTATGCCGGTTGGCATAGAGCCGCTCGTAGCTGGGATGTAGAACTA
>JARYHS010005394.1:0-29291 GCA_031002005.1 Vandiemenella viatica
ACTTTCATGGGTTAAAAAGAATCCCAAAAAGCAGTGCTCTTTTTCGTGACCGCTGTAAAAATATGGAAATTAGACCTGTTATGAGCTTACTGAAAAAACCGAACGAGGTAGTATTTGAACATGTATCGTCCTAATTTACTTATTTTTTAAAACTGTATAGTTTCAATCTACATTATAAAATAATATTTAAACTAGTAGCAAAACAATATTTCTATACCCGATTCGAAAGAAAAAAAAAAAAAAAAAAAGAAAAGAAAAAGAAATGGTACAATGCTCTGTAGTCCACTCAAGGCACTGATGTTGCCTTCTCGATGGTCGGCGACAAAATGAGAAGTGTTTTGAGCGCAGTTTCACCATAAACGAGCCGACTGGTGTGATGGCTTGGTGTCGCTTCACGTGGTTTTCCCCACATATCGTCAGTCGGCTTGATGGCATGATGGACGAAACTGATGGATACTGGACTGACCGGATTTCCAAATAATCCTGTCAGTCCACGTCATCCACATCAATTTCCCCACAGACGACACGAAAATGGAGTGGCGTCGCTCCAATTGGACGGATGGAGCGATCGTGTGTGGCCATCTTTAACACAGCGTTATTCGGGAGTATCTACCCACACCTATCATCACAGGTCAATAATATTTCGCTTTCTTATTGTGTAACGCTAGTCCGGAAATTTCTTGAAACAACTTTTACAGAATTCAAAGATTTAAAAAAAAAAAAAAAAAAAAAAAAAAAAAAAAAAAAAAAATCATGTGAGGGACATGTTCATATAAATTTGGCAAATACACAGACGGAAAAAAAACAATCCCAACACCAAGAAAAATTTGTAGAGTAATGAAATTTGGACAATGCATTTGTCAAGTTAACATGTTTAATTGATTAAATTTTCAAGATCACAGGTTAATTTAAGCTCAAGAAAATGCATTTCAAATGTGAAATACTGTTAAATTAATAGCCGGTGTAACCTCCAGAATTTTGAATGCAAGCCTGCAAACGTGAATGCATTGTGTCATACAGGTTTCGAATGTCACTTTGTGGTATGGAGTTCCATGCTTGTTGTACTTGTGCTGTCAATACTGGGACGGTCAGTGCTGGCTGTGGATGATGCTGGAGTTGTCGTCCAATGATATCCCATACGTGTTCAATTGGAGACAGATCTGGTGATCTCGCAGGCCAAGGTAACATGTCGACACTCTGTAGAGCACGTTGCGAGACAACAGCGGTATGAGGGCGAGCGTTATCCTGTTGAAAAACTCCCCCTTGAATGCTGTTCATGAATGGCAGCACTACAGGTTGAATTACCAGACTGACGTACAAATTTGCAGTCAGTGTGTTTGGTATAACCACAAGAGTGCTCCTGCTGTCATAGGAAATTGCTCCCCAGACCATGACTCCAGGTGTAGGTCCAGTGTGTCTAGGCCGCAGACAGTTTGGTTGCAGGCGTTCCCCTGGCCTCCTTCTGACCAACACTCGGCCATCACTGGCACCAAGGCAGAACCTGCTTTCATCAGAAAACACAACAGATCTCCACTCCGTCCTCCAATGAGCTCTGGCTTGACACCACTGGAGTCGCAAACGGCGATGGCTTGTAGTCAGTGGAATGCACGCTACAGGGCGCCTGGCTCGGAGCTGTCCTTGAAGTAACCGATTTCTAACAGTTCGTTGTGTCACTGTGGTACCAACTGCAGCTCGAATTTCTGTAGTGCTGCCATTCATGAACAGCATTCAAGGGGGAGTTTTTCAACAGGATAACGCTCGCCCTCATACCGCTGTTGTCTCGCAACGTGCTCTACAGAGTGTCGACATGTTACCTTGGCCTGCGAGATCACCAGATCTGTCTCCAATTGAACACGTATGGGATATCATTGGACGACAACTCCAGCATCATCCACAGCCAGCACTGACCGTCCCAGTATTGACAGCACAAGTGCAACAAGCATGGAACTCCATACCACAAAGTGACATTCGAACCTGTATGACACAATGCATTCACGTTTGCAGGCTTGCATTCAAAATTCTGGAGGTTACACCGGCTATTAATTTAACAGTATTTCACATTTGAAATGCATTTTCTTGAGCTTAAATTAACCTGTGATCTTGAAAATTTAATCAATTAAACATGTTAACTTGACAAATGCATTGTCCAAATTTCATTACTCTACAATAATTTTTTCTTGGTGTTGGGATTTTTTTTTCCGTCTGTGTAACTGTTGTTAAATCACAAGACATCGCTTGTTTGTATAGCAAAGAAGTAAGACGGATTCACTTTATATGTGATATATATAAAGATATATATAAAGATATATCAACTATAGTGAGAATATAGTAGGAAACACTACAATACGATAGAGCCTACTATTCAAGGAAGCAGTTAATCCAAATTTCAACAGGTCAGTTCGTTTTGGGGTGGTGGAAAGATCCGTTTCCACCCCCTCCCCCCCCCCCACAAGGTAAGGAAATGTTGAAGGTTGATGGGTCCTATTTATTCATTCTACGGGCATACAGCTTGTAATATTGTTAACTGAAGTAAACAGCATTTTCAAAATAAAAACAAACAAAAAATCGTTAAGTTCATCATTTACAAAGTAAGTCAAATAGTGTCCAGTCATGTTCAAAGGACCAATTATACTTAGCAGATAAGTAATATCAAAATAATGTGTGATCGATCTATTTATTCCTCAATCGGCCAAATAATTCACTGCATAACCTAGAGAAGGCACAATTCTACCAACCACAAGAAAATTAAACATTTGTTTACCTTAAACTGGATGTCCAAGTGTGAATAATTAATTTTCCTATTGAAATAAAAATTTGTACACACGTTCTTTGGGTGATATTGTATAAGAAAAGTTGTACATTATAGCCACTATGTACATATTTACAAGTAAAATCATACGAAATATGGGAAGTTCTGCACAAGTTAAAATTAATGAAATACGTGTTATTACTTGTCGAAGTTTACCGCAGATATTTTTTAGTCCTCATTCTTGGATAAAAAATGAATTTCGTGGGTGTATTGTATGTAAAAAAGCGGCAACGGCACACGATAAGTACACACTTTGACAATAAATTTGGCCGCCGCTGAAAAATTCAATCACTCATATTTTGCACAACCTGACATCAATGTCATTCCAGAACAAATTAATGCAATACCGGGAAGCCAGTATTGCGTTGCTATTTCCTAGGATGACATTGATGTCGGATTGTGCAAAATAAGAGTGATAGAATTTTTCAGCGGCAGCCAAATTTACTGTCAAAGTGTGTACATAAACAAATACAACTCAATGGCGACATGTTGTAACCAGAGGCATTCTTCTTACACTGCGATCGCCAACTTCTTACGGTAAAAAACTTCAAGACACCTAAAGGAGAAGCACATTGTTTGCCTTGCCTATAATTATGTAGATCCTCTCTCGTTTTACTTTATTTATATGAATTGTCACTAGCGTGCTGTAAGGAAAAGCTCCATCGAATCTACCGAAGAAAGTGTACATATCTTCTAAAATCTCGAACTGCATTTTAAGGCTGCTTCGGAAGCAATGAAAAACTACGACTGACAAAGCACTAGTGTGACTAGGCCATCCGACATTCGACTTCTCCCCAAAGACATTAATATTCCTTGAGACAGTATCCTCAGGTTGCACCGAACGTGGTGTGTGAACGGTTGGGTTTTCCATGGTTTCCCCACATCACTCCAGGCAAATGCCGGGATGCTTCCTTCAAAAGGCCATGAACGAATTCCTTCCCGATCATTGTCTCCATTCCTTTCCCGCATCTAATATTCTCGACGTCGACAAAGCGTAAAACAACTACCATAAAAAAACATCAGGCTGAAACATAACCTTCGCGGGTTTACTGCCGATGTCGACGAAAGACCAAGCTTTTGTCGCCGCGCTTATGTGTGCAGCGTGTTGCTGAAATATAGCTAATCTTCGCGGGATGTTGTCGATGATAGTCGAGCTTTCGGCGATTTTTATTATTATTATTATTACTCCGCGATCACTAAAAGTATGTGGCGGAGGGTGCATTGCACCTATCGAAAGGGTTATGGTTTGGAAGGGTTATAAGGGATATGGCAGGAGGCGCCCATGGGCTATTGTGAGGAACCATCCCCGCATTCGCGTGGAGTGATCTGGGAAAACCATGGAAAACCCAGATCAGGATGGCTGGAGTGCTTTATCGAAAGCTACTCCTGTCGGATTTTAAGTTTACTCACCCGGTATATCTTTTCTATTCCATTCCCTAATCGCTCGTGGGAAAAATGAGTACAGAAATAAATCGGTTCTGGCCCTGATTTCTCTTATCTTATTTTCACGGTCATTTCGAGATATGAATGTTACTGGTAGCAATATTTGCTGACTGTCATTCCGAAATACATCTGTCGTGAATTTTTCAATTAGCTTCCGTCGAGAGCAACGCCTTCGGTGTTCCAGGTCTTCCCAACCTAACTCCTTCAACATCGCACTTACGCTTTCCATCCAACTATATATACCTGTCACGAATCGGGCGGCTCTTCTTTGGACCTTCTCTAAAGCCTCCATTAACCCCTTTTGATGGGGACCCCATACAGAACAACAATACTCTAAGTGAGGACGTACTAGTGACTTGTATACAATCGATTTAACTTCCTGAGTGCATTGATTTAAATTACGACCTAGAAATCGGAGCATACGATTTGCTTTTCCCATTACATTCTCGATATGCTCATTCCACGACAAATTATTACGAATTGTTACCCCTAGGTATTTAGCGGAATCTACCGTTCTAAGGACAGTGCAATTAATCGTATATTCATAGTTAAATGGTGTCACCTTTTTACTTACACGCATGACTTGGCACTTTTTAGCGTTTAACTCCAACTGACAATCTTTACACCACGCAATTATTTTCATAATGTCGTCTTGTAACAAAGCGCAGTCGTCCTGGGTTTTGATTTCGCGATAAATTATAGCATCATCGGCAAATAATCTTTTCATCCCCCCTATTATGTCGCATAGATCATTGATGTATATGAGAAACAACAGAGGCCCTAACACGCTTCCCTGGGGAACTCCAGACCCAACTCAGTAAGTGATGAACGCTCACCGTCGAGAACTACACACTGTGTTCTGCCCTTCAGGAAGTCTGCAACCCAGTCGCATATTTGTCTAGATATGCCGTAACCGCGAAGTTTCCTAAGTAACCTAGTGTGAGGCACAGTGTCGAAAGCGTTTTTAAAGTCTAATAGAACCAAATCAACCTGGGATTGCTCATCTATAATTCGGCACAAGTCGTGAATTAGATGTGCAAGTTGTGTTTCGCAGCATCGGCCTTTTCTGAATCCATGTTGATTTGGATTTAAAAGCTCACCTTCATCCAAGAACCGCATGACATTTGAATAGATGATATGTTCTAAAATCCTACAAAATATTGAAGTCAACGAGATCGGCCTATAATTCTGAGGATCATTAACATTCCCATTTTTAAACACTGGAGTTACGATAGCGGTCTTCCATTCGGCTGGTATTTTCCTTGATCCAGAGAGACGGTATACAATTTCATCAAATACGGTGCAATTTCCTTTGCGTATCTTGAGTAGAATCTTGTAGGAATACCGTCTGGTCCGGGAGACTTATTGGTTTTTACATTCATAAGCAGTTTAGTTATTCCCTCGACATCAAGAGCGAGATCATTCATAATTTTGTCGGTACGATTGTTAAATATCGGTATCTCCTCTGAGTTTTCTATCGTGAAAGCCTTTTTAAATATATCATTCAAAATTTCTGCTTTCTCTACGCTTGTTTCTGATAATTCACCATTTTCTTTAATCAGCGACGGCATAACCTTACGAGAGCCTCTTATTACTTTGATATACGACCAGAACTTTTTTGGATTAGTAATGAGATTTTCGGATAAATTCTTGGCTTAGAATTCTTTAAACGCATCGCGCATTGCCTTACGCACTTCCGCACGCAACTGGACTAATTTAGCACGATTAGATGAGTCCCCGATTTTTTCACCGCGGCATGTTAACGCCTTTGCCTCCTGAGCAAACGTTTCACTTCCCTATTGAACCAAGGGAAGTTATTACTGACCTTAATACACTTCTTAGGAACAAACTGGTTTAAACCGGTCCAGATTAGTTCTTTTAAATTAAACCAAAGTTCCTCAACATTTGTATTTAGCATGTACGTTTCAAAATTCTTCGCAAAGTGGTCAACCATACCCGCATCGTTTGCCTTATCGAAGCAAAACACGAGTTTTCTCTTTGTCATGCTTCAGACTCAGCCTAGAGTTTAACGTTACCACAACCGACTTGTGATCACTTATACCGTCTTCTATACAAACTTTATCTACAATATCAGGATTGCTAATTAGAAAAAGATCCAGAATGGACGAGGAATCTTTATCGCACCGTGTTGGCCCTTCGACCATCTGTTCAAGAGATCTTTCTGCAAATGATTCTAGGAACGTTTCGGTTATTAACCTATCTCTTCCACCCAACCTGAACGTGTATGTGTCCCACCTAACCGACGGTAGGTTAAAGTCACCACCCACGATCAATATATGTCCTTGAAATTTTTGTAAATGTTACTAAGCGACCCTCTGAAGTATTCCGCGTTAGCCAAATCAGAATCCGGTGGTCGATAAAATGACCCGAGTATGAACTTTAAATTTTTACCTTGACCCATATTAACTCGCAAAAATTTTCCGTTTCAGTTACGACAGAGCAATTAACGGTTTTACTTACGGCCACGAATACACCCCCGCCCATTGAGACAGTTCTGTCCTTCCGAAAAACATTGAAATGAGGGCCAAATACTTCGCTAGATTCAACTTCAGGCGTCAACCAGCTCTCGGTTCCTAGTATTATATCGACATCATTAGTCGCAACTGAGGCGTGAAAATCCGCTACTTTCCCTCTGATACTCCGACAATTTAGTACCATTATCCTTAGCTGCTTCGTATTGTTATTTGTGTCTAAAATAGCATTTTTCATACTCGCACTCTGACGGTAAACGGGTGAAGTAATTGGAGCTGTAATATTAAAATTATTCGCGCCATCACTACCGGGACCAGCTTCTATGTTATCAGCACATCCTCTTCGGTAAAATGAAGGATCCTCGGGCCTCATGCTGTTCCTAAAAATAATTCATATCAAGGCGGTTCCAAATTTTAGCAGCCACCTTGGACGCCATTCTAGGTGTGTAGTGGACGCCCGACCTGTCAAATGCGTCCCAGCTGGCAGCTATCATCAGACGAAGGTCGACGAAGCCCCAGTTGTTTTTGCGACACAGCTCCTGCAAATTACTATTTAAATTAAAGATCTTCCACCACACAGCCTCCCCACAATCGACACGCGGCACCACACTGCAAATTGAGAACTGTAATGAAACTGAATTTTCCCGCGCGGCTTCATACGCCTTTCGGCCCAATTTGTCCATGGATTTAACTATATCTGGAACAGAAACACGACACGAGTCATTAGTGCCGACGTGCGCAGCTACTCTTAACTGACGGCAGTTCGATTCCCTAATCGCTTTTGGAATGGCCTCCATTACACGTGGTACGGTTGCTCCTGAAAGAGAAACGGAATGAACGTTAGTATGAGGATCTGCACCGTTCTTCGTGGCTAATTCCGGTAGCGATTTCTCCAGCCGTCGCACGTTGGAGCTGCCAATGACCAGTAAACCTTTTCCTGGAAAGGATCGGGTTCTACGGGTAAATCTTCCCTGCTGCTCTTCTGGGCCATTCGCGCTTGAATCTACAACTTCCTGCAACACAGAAAACGCGTTACTTAGGGGCAAGGTATCATTTTTCCATCGGCTAATTGGGAATTTCGACGCCTTTCTCCGATCCACACGATGCCAGACGTTTTCTGCAACTGGAACCTGAAAATCAAAACTTGCCGGTTCCACTACAGTTGGCTGCGGAATTTCTTCGGTATTGCGGAATTTGCTGGGTAGAAGAATGCTTAAAAGATAGAAAACTAAAAATGGGAGCGCCACAGGGTAGCGTATTGGACTATTGCTTTTCACTATTCTAATGAATGATTGTGTTGATGATTTACTATCAGAAGCTAGGTTGTTTGCAAAAGACATAATGCTATATAAAAGAATGAAAACAGTAAAGAACTGTGAACAACTGCAGGGTGATATGCACAGGATCACTAGCTGGGTTGGTAATCAAGGGATGAGGATAAATGCAAAGAAGAGTCAGCCTATTAGATAAACAGATAAAACACAAGGTTGATCATGACTACAAGGTGGGAAAAGAATTGCTTGTTGAAGACTTGAGATGTAAATATCTTGGCGTAACATCTGATAACACACTCAACTGTCTCTCCAATGTGTGCTGTAAGGTGACAAGGTCCCTTACAAATTTTGTGAATATTTTTTGTTAAAAAATTAATTAGATATTAGTCTTGCTTGTATTATATATACAAATGTGTTAAATTTGTATTAAAGAAAGTAAAAGATAAGCGTATAATAAAGTGCCAGAATATCTATGGATAGTGGGCATCTATGATAAGGTATATCTTTGAACAGCGGAGAGAAGGGATATGGCGAGTGTATGGACGAGAATACAGGGAGTTTCAAAAAGGACTTTACAACTTTGAAAATTCATATAAATTTTATGAAACAAGGTACAGAGCTGGTTTTGTTTTAAAGGAAAACACTTCAAGTTTTTTTTTACCTTAAACTAAAGATGTTCTATGTGGCTTCCGTTGGTTATTCTGCAGACATCCCATCGGTAGTCAATTTCTTCCCAGACTCGCACTAGCATTTCAGGTGTAACTTGCTCAGCAGCAGCATAAATTTTTGCTCTAAGTTCAGGTGGCCGGCAAAGGAGGTATGTACACCATATCTTTTATGAAACCCCAGAAGAAAAAATCTAGCGGTGTCAGGTCTGGGGAATGGGGGCCATGCAATTGGCGCATCACGGCCAATCCATTGACCTGGAAAGCGGTCATTGAGAAAATCCCGGACGTCAGTCAGATAGTGTGGTGGTGCACCATCTTGCATAAAGAAAACATTTCGTCCTCGGTCATCCTCATCGATCTGTGGTATCAAAAATTGTTGCAACATATCAAGGTACACTATCCCGTTGATGGTTCCCTCATGGGAAAAAAAGGGGCCGTACATTTTCCTCTTGCTCAACTCACAAAAAACGTTCGCTTTAGGGCTATCACGAACATGTTGCAATGTTTCATGTGGATTTTCACTGCGCCAAATCCTACAGTTATGTGTGTTAACCTTGCCACTTAAGTGAAAAGTTGACTGGTCAGAAAAGATTATGTTGTCTAAGAAATGTTCATCATCATCATCCACTCGATTTAACCTATCCACACAGAAGTTCCTACGTGCAATCTTATCAGTGTCTTTAATTGCTTGTAAAAGCGAATATCGGTTTGGTTTCAAATTCAAGCGTTTTCTCAACACACGCCAAACCGTCGTATGTGGGACTTGCAGCTCATGAGATGCACGCCGGGTCGATTTCGTAGGGCTGTTGACAAAACTTTTTCTCACTTGCTCAACGACCTCATCAGATGTGCTTGGACGACCTGATGATTTTTATGTTTTACTGAGCACCCTGTTTCTACAAAACATCTATGCCACTCATAAATTGTAGGCCTACTAGGAGGATCTTTAGCGTACTTGCTACGAAAATTACGCTGAACTATTGTCGCAGACTTCGATTCTTCAAACCAAAACACACAGCTAGCACGCTCGGGTCCAGTTAAGGTAGCCATCTTTAACGTAACTGCCGCTAGCGCTTGTGCGGCGCGATTAGGCACTAGCGGACTACACGAGTCAAAACTTGAAATGTTTTCGTTTAAAACAACACGAAAACAAGCTCTGTATCTTGTTTCATAAAATTTATATGAATTTTCAAAGTTGTAAAGTCCTTTTTGAAACACCCTGTATAAGATATAGCTGGCACGTGGTTGATTAAAACGGAATGTAAAGAAGTGTGTTTTGTACCAAGTGATTATAAATAAAAAGTGCTTTCGACTGTTTCTTCAAAGAATTCATGTCGCGATATATATATATATATATATTATTTATTTAAATTGGTGATAAAGAAAACAGCAACCAGTCACATTTGTAAATATGTTTATTACACCATTACCGGTTTCGGGCAAAGTTGCCCATCATCAGATGGTTTGCATTTACTTCACATCTGCAGATGCAAATTACAGCGCATTTGTGCATCCTATAATGTTGAAAATTATTTACGATTAATAAGGGAAATTTAATTATTTTGTCATGAAGTTAATCTCAAATATTTTACTTACATTCAATGCTGCAGGAAGTATTCTCATACCGGTGGTGAGGCACAGTTTCAGAAGTAACATTTTACTAAACACGAGCACGCTGTAATTTTGCCTTTGCCTTTGCATAAACATAAGCAAAGATGATCGTATACAAAGAGTTTGCATAACGTCAAAGATGAAATTAGGTTGAATGTTATTTTCTATGAAAAATTACAATGAGATAAACTTATGTATTTAAATGAAAAAGACTAATGGTTACTAGATATATAATGACATTTATATTGAATAAGAAATATATTGTAGTATTACTTAGTTAATATTTTATATGGGTTGTATTGAAACTGGGTGTATTGTCATAAATTAATTTATGTTGGATTTAACAAATAATTCTAAGAAATTGTACAGGAAAGTTTTATTAGAGAGTTCTTTCTGTTCGTTTAATATGTGGTCTGGCATTTTCTTGTCATGGATGTAGATTTCTAGTTCTTCAAGTAGATCCATTCTCTTCCCTTTATCGGCAATGTGTATTATTTCAAGGTTTTCTTCTATAGATGGAGGGGAATGTTTTTCTTTAATTATATGGGCAGCAAAAGTGGACTTTTCAATATTACCTAGATGCCATCAGACCTGTTAATGCAAAGGCAAAATTACAGCGTGCTCGTGTTTAGTAAAATGTTACTTCTGAAACTGTGCCTCACCACCGGTATGAGAATACTTTCTGCAGCATTGAATGTAAGTAAAATATTTGAGATTAACTTCATGACAAAATAATTAAATTTCCCTTATTAATCGTAAATAATTTTCAACATTATAGGATGCACAAATGCGCTGTAATTTGCATCTGCAGATGTGAAGTAAATGCAAACCATCTGATGATGGGTAACTTTGCCCGAAACCGGTAATGGTGTAATAAACATATTTACAAATGTGACTGGTTGCTGTTTTCTTTATCACCAATTTTGATATAACAGTCACGGAGTTCCACTGATCCATCATGGATAAAATATTATTATTTATTTGTTTCTGAACTGTGAATTGAAATAATCTGCCGGCTTCTGCAGCTAATATTACGGCTTGAAGACGGGCAGATTAAAAATATCAAGAAGAGCTAAGGTAAATTACGTAAATCAAAGAAGGAGAACTTACAAGTGTCTGACCGTGAAAGGACGCAGAGCTGAAAATT
This sequence comes from Vandiemenella viatica, assembly GCA_031002005.1. Lineage (NCBI taxonomy): Eukaryota > Metazoa > Arthropoda > Insecta > Orthoptera > Morabidae > Vandiemenella > Vandiemenella viatica. The sequence goes on from JARYHS010005394.1 coordinate 11,445, forward strand.
CGGTTCGGTAAAGAAAGAACCATGCAAATCTTCGGATACGAGAAACAAAGGTAGGAGAACATACAGTTACAAGTGAAAGAAAAGAATTTAGCCGCGTAAATTGTTTCAAGAGACAATTAAAGTATGAACGTTTTGTTTAAAAGTTGACGAAATAAATTTTGTCTCTGACTGAATGTCGAAATAAGTTTGCTAAAATAAATTGTCAGTAAAAGAAATTTGAACAAAGTGTGTAATGCATGCTTATATACAGATATGAAATTTTAGTTTTGTCTTTTTTGTAAAAATGTTTCTGTAAAGATATTATATGTGTTGATGGTGGTTTGTGTCTCTAATACGGCGTTGCAAAATACATTTGGTTTCGTTGGAATTTTTCTTGGGTTGCTAATCTGTATTTTGCTTCGTAATTTTTTTTAGTGTTTGAAATTGTTTGGGGAGGTCATTATCAGCGTGTGACAATTTTTTGGTATAAAATGGAGAATAAAGCTTTGGTATTAAATGCAGATAGATTAATTAACGGGATGGTAGGTGAAAATTGTGAAAATGTTAATATTTGCGGAAACTTGAATAGTAGTTTAGATTCGGGCTAAGCATATTCGGAACAATCTATGTGTGATAGTGTAGAGAAAGTTCATGAGTCCTCTCCAGCTGGTGCAACCAAATGGTCGTCATACCGAGAAGCAGAAGAAGATTTACTAGAAGAAAATGAGAAAGACGAAGACTTACTAGAGGATTCTGTAGAAGAAAAAGAATTCGAGGAAGAACATAGTATAGAAGAGGAGAAAAATCAGAGGGCACCAGTAAGGAGTGACAATGGTCAGATCAAAGATAATGTGGAAGCTAAATTAGAAATGGAGAAAAAAGTCGTATGATGAAATAGATAATTGGATAAGTCAATTAAGGAGAGTCTGTAGGGAAGAATTAAGAATGGAAACGGAAGTGAGGAGAACAAGGAAAAGCAACAGGAAGTTGGTGAAGAACAAGAAGTAATGGTGGAGGACAGGGGTCTATTGAAGTGGTAGAAATGCTTGGAACAAATTTTGGACAATAAACGAGTAAACAATGCCGAGTAAAAATAATGGAAGACAATGAGGCGATTGGTTTGGCCAGAATGATTTGCTGGGGAGACAAGAATCAGGAGAGTAGTGGAGAAATGATAAGAAATGAAGAATCTTGTATCTCTTTCTTGAGAAATGAAGAGGAAAATTACGATGTAAAAAGAGAAGAGGAGGACGAGGAAACAGACAATATGGAAAACGGAGAAGAAGAAGAAGAAGAATTCGAGGAAGAACATAGTATAGAAGAGGAAGAGAATTGTAACGGACCTTTGAGAAAGAAATACGTAATTGGTATTGAAATTGAAAATGAAGAAGTGAAAGGTGAAGTGTTTCCTGATAAGGAAGGAAGGACCAGGAAGAGGCAAAGATAGTGAAGCAATCAAATTGATGAGGAAGAACAAAGAGATAATTTACCGAAAGGTGGAAGAAGAGGAAGCAACAAGAGGATAAGTGAAGATGAAGGACAAAGGATCGGCATACCGAAAAGAAGAGGACGTAACAAGAGGAAAAGTGAAGATAAAGGACCGACGATCTAGGAAAGCGGAGTTCGAAGTAGGGGAGCTAGTGTTGGTGAGGACCCATGAGCGATCTAGTAGTTAAAATGCGCAAATTAAGAAATTTTTTGATGTATATGAAGGACTGTATAAAATTGTGGGAATGCCTCATCATCATGCATACTATCTCCAGTACCTGAAATCTGAAAAAGTGTTAGGTTTAAGGAACCTGAAAGATTTGAAACTACACATCGAGTGAATGAGAGGATGAAAGTTGCAGAGAGTGAATGGAAATATTGTAAGCTAAGAGAGAGAGATCAACAAAATTTGTGGGGCAAATTTTGATGACAAGTTAGCGGGGGGGGATATGTAAGGTGACAAGGTCCCTTACAATATTTGTGAATAATTTTTGTTAAAAAATTAATTACATATTAGTCTTGCTTGTATTATATATACAAAAGTGTTAAATTTGTATGAAAGAAAGTAAACGATAAGCATATAGTAAAGTGCCAGAATATATATGGACAGTGGGCATCTATGATAAGGTATATCTTTGAACAGCGGAGAGAAGGGAATATGGCGAGTGTATGCGACGAAAATATATGATATAGCTGGCACGTGGTTGAATGAAACTGAATGTAAAGAAGTGTGTTTTGTACCAAATGATTATAAATAAAAAGTGCTTTAGAGTGTTTCTTCAAAGAATTCATGTCGCGATATATATTATTTGTTTGTTTCTGAACTGTGAATTGAAATAATCTGCCGGCTTCTGCAGCTAATATTACAGCTTGAAGACGGGCAGATTATACATATCAAGAGCAGCTAAGGTAAATTACCTAAATCAAAGAAGGGGAACTTACAGTGCGCATTGGAGAGGTAGTAGGAAAAGGTTTCAAAATCCTTCACTTATGGAGAGAGTGATAAGGGAATGTACGAGAGAAGTAAAGGAATTGGGTTACAAAACATTGGTCAGAACATTGTTTGAATATGGTATTGTAGCATCGGACCAACATTTTGGGTATCAAATACAGGAGTTGGAGTGGGTGCAAAGAAGGGCTGCTAGATTTGTCTCTGGAAATTGCCTTAGAACACAATCAGTAAACGATATGATAAAAAGAGCTGGAATGGGATTCATGGGAAGACAGAAGAAGGGTGAAGAGACATGGGAGTGTTCAAGGAAATGAGATATGGAAAGATATTGGTGTAAGAATTAAAATTAATGCAAGGAAAGGAAAAAATCTTTGCAAGTTGTTTCCTATATGGACACAACGATATCGTCAGATACTATTGCAGTGGGAACGCGTTCATTGAGATAGACCGTGGATCAATGGAAATGAGTAGTCTAGTCGGATGATTCAATTTTGTTACACCATTGTGATGGTCGTGTCCTGATACGCCGTCTTGCAGATGAATGGCCATGTCTGTGTATGGGAGCTTAATAGAGATGGAGAGAGAGGAGCTCATTTAACGTATATGTTACCATTTGCTTTGAGCTATTGTTTCTTATTCATAGCTTTGGTGTCTCGCTCTGGGCGCAATAAGTCTGGATTACTAGGCAATTATCCTGTGATAGAGGGGCATCCTCCCCTAACTTTCTAGACTCAGGGTATTACCGTACCAGGACCTGCACGCTGTGCAGTCACCCGAGCTTGCTAGGGCCATACATGGGCGTGGTTAACCTTACGGTGGCAACAAGCGTCATGTAAGGCATTCCTGAGATAACCGCTAAACCATCTATGCGTTATTATGTCTACAGAAAATAGCCCGTGTCACCGCTTCCTTCTTTAACTCCAGATAGTGATCGGAGTTCGTCATCAGTGTGTGGTACTCCTCCACCACACAATTCTGCCAATATAGTCGAAACAACAGAGTGTCCCCCACCGGCGGACAAGGGCTGCGACCCGTATGTTGGGGCAGCAAGCTTAGAACCTACAGGCAGTGAAGCAAGATTAGAACCAGCTCGCGATCTGTAGAGCAACAATTGTGATGCAACAATGAATTCTTCAACAATGAATCCTTCAAAATCATGCAGCCTCGCCGCATCAAAAGATATGGCAGTGAATTCTACTCAACGAGGAAGAACTGAGGCAAATCTCGGAGAACTGCAGTATCTTCCTCTATATAAACATGAACTTGACATGATACTTGGCCATCTCCCAAAGAGGAGCAGGCAGGGAATAATGAAAAAAATCATCTACACTGCAAGTGTTCCAGCTTCCTCTACTGAAACGTTGAAGAAGACAAGCATTTCAGATCAGAGACTGACAAGAAATTATTCACAATGCAAGCCCTCCAGTGGCAGCCGCTTCCAGTGAATCACAGAACCCAGACCAGAATGTGACAAATGAACTTGATCAGACCCAACAGAGTAATAGAAGCAAAACGCAACTGATACTCCACTGCAAGCCCCCACTAAGAGACTGGATAGTAAACAAACTCCACCTGCAATACATCACAATACACTGGTCCACGAAGAGCAGCAACAGCAGTTACTGGACCAAGAAGAACAGTAGTTCCATCGTCCTAAGAAAACAGTCAGGCTCAGACAGACACAACCTTCTGGGACCATGGAAGTTTCCAACAGATAAAGCAACTTGAACGAAGAGAACAGTGCTCCAGAAAATGAGGAAACTCATCCACCACCTCGTTACAAAGCTATTCCATCATTCATGGTAACTTTCTCGGGCTCATACCCAGATTTATATAGAAGAATCCAAGCTAAGTTTACCAGAAGTATCAATGTCAAACCCCAAGGTGTTGACAAATACAAAATAAATACTTTTTGTGTGGAAGACTACAAAGTTACTATGGATGAACTCACCACAGCTGAGATGCCGTAATACCCCTTCAACTCAGAGTCAATCCATCACCTGAAGGTTGTACTACGTGGAATTCCTGGTACAATACCTGCCGAAGAGATGAAGACAGAACTCACTTCTATAGGATATAAAATCACTTCAGCAGTACAAATGAAAAAGCCTGGGACAGGTACTGTGATGCCACTGTTCCTTACTCTCTTACCAGATACGATAGAAAACAGAAAAATTTACCAAACCAGAATAATGCTTTGACTCACCGTCTCTGTGGAGAAAATGAGGGAAACTCAAGGACCTCCACAATGTAATCGCTGCCAAGCGTTTGGACACGTACAAAGACATTGTAGTAAGCCAGTCAAATGTGTTAAATGAGGAGAACAGCATTCAACAAGCAAATGTGACCTGACGAAAGAAGCTCGCAATGTCAAATGCGCCAACTGTGGAGGGGGACATGTAGCCTCTTACCGGGGCTGCCCTGCTGCGAAAGAAGCACGACAACGTCTGAGAGGTAGGATTCCTACTCTATCAAATAATAATCAGCTAGACAACCGGACAGGAGGTGATCAAACAATAGAGTCTCCTCCTTTAGCAACCAACTCAGAGAACTGGCCTGCCTTACCAACACATACTACAGAAACGTTGCAGTCATTCTCCACTGTTGTGTCAACCAACAGCAACTCTAGCAACAACCTGTCAACCGCTGACCAAAGCAATATAGTTAAAATGATAGAGTCTACTATGACTTTAATGATAAGCATAGCAACTAAGATTGATAAACTAATGGACCAACTCCTAGTATGGTCAATATCTACAGCCAACCCAACAGCAAGCGACACTCAACATGAACAGACATAGGCAACTGAGCAATCTAACCCTTTGTACATAGAATGCCTATGGAGTTTTCCAGCAAAAGGGGGAATTAATAGAACTTCTTCAACAAGAAGGAATCGACACATGCTTAATATGTAAGACCCACCTAAAGCCTGGTCTCAAATTTACAGCACGTAATTACAGAACGTACAGGGTAGATCGGCTAACAGCTGGTGGAGGCACGGCTATACTTGTTCGGTCTTCACTCCCGCACTATAAGATTCTCCTTCCAGCTATGAAGACTATAGAATTCTCTGGCGTGGTTGTTGAGACCAGCAATGGACCAATCACTATAATAGCTGTCTACCATCCGCCGCGGCAGCACATCGACGGAAATGATCTTGACACACTATTATCAATACGCGGGAAATTGCTTATAGCTGCTGATCTCACCCCCAAGCATCAGGCATGGCACAGCAGATGTACCAACATCAGTGGCAGAAGACTCTTACAGGCCTGCGACCACTACGGCTGTGTAGTAGTTGCACCGAATGTCCCTACTCATACGCCGTATAATCATCGTCAACGTGGAGATGTTTTGGACATAGCCATCACGAGGGGTATGCCTGCCCCACCCACTACCAGGGCTCTCAATCGCCTCTCCACTGATCACAAGCCGGTGATTCTTGAAGTACCCAGCATAGCAGCCACAGAATATGAAGAAACAAGAAGAGACTACCGTAGAATAAACTGGCCGAACTTTAGGTCACATCTTATAGATAAAATGACACAACTGACAGCTGTTGAAGAAGTGGAAACAGACCTCCAACAACTCACAAGATGCATCAAAAAGATAGCGGATGAATCAGCGCCCATCAGACAGGGCGGTAAACGCCAGAAATTGCTACCAGCTGACATTCTCGCAATTATTGCAGAATAAAAACAGAGTCTTACGGATATGCCATGAAACCGGACGACCTGAAGATAGGCGACGTCTAAATAGACTAATTAGAGAAATTAAAGCCCGCATCATAGCACACAGAAATAAGGAATGGGAAACGAGTTGTGACGATCAAAATTGAGGACAATACAGCCTGGAGGAAAACTCGGAGGTTGTTGAGAAAAAGATAGCAAATACCACCTCTGCAAACTGATAATAGAGTACTATGCAAACCAATTGTAAAAGCGGAAGCTCTTGCTGATGCTTTTGAAGCAAACTTTCAGCCTATCAGTGAACCGCTAGATGAACAGCACATCAGATTAGTTAAACGCCGCCTTCGCGGTTACCTCCGGGATGGAAGAGACAATGATGTAATTACACAATTTACTCGACAGGAATTTCTGGAAGTAGTGTCCAATTTGCCTTCCGACAAAACGCCGGGGGAAGATGGCATACCAACAGAATTCTTAAAAATCTACCACCTGCCGTCATCGATAATTTGGTTTGTAAGTTCAACAGAATAATTGAAAGTGGCAACTATCCAACTGCATGGAAGCACGCAATAATCATTCCAGTTCCTAAACCAGGAAAAGACCCAAAGTCTCCGCAAAATTATAGACCTATTAGCCTCCTGACAGCAGTCAGCAAAATTTTTGAACGCCTCCTTCTCAAACGGCTACAAGCTCACATCGAGGAAGGTAACATGGTACCTGATGTGCAACACGGCTTTAGGAATAACCATTCAACTGTTCATCAACTAATGCGACTAGTGGAAACGGCAACTGGTACATTTAACTATCGGGATCACTGTAGGGTGGTACTCCTAGATGTGGCCAAAGCCTTTAATTCGGTTTGGCACGAGAGTTTGCTCTATAAAATGGCAACCCTTGGCGTGCCAGGCAGATTCTTGAACATCATCAGCAGTTACCTACAACATCGAACATTTTTAGTGAAGGTAGACAACATCACATCCACACGAAGAACAATACGTGCTGGGGTTCCACAGGGCAGTGTATTAGGCCCAGTACTATATACTCTGTATACAGCTGATCTACCCATGCAACAAGGAACTGAAACTGCACTTTACGCTGATGACACAACAGTCTTTGCTACTTCACGTAGCCCAGAGTTGATTGGATGGAGGCTTCAGGCCTCACTGGAGGAGATTGAAGATTGGGCGACAAAATGACAAAATGGAGAATCCGCATTAATGGGTCCAAAAGCCAGGCTATCTGGCTAACAAAAAAAAAAAAAAAAAAAAAAATTCAACCTCGACCCAGATTTTAACCTTTTGATGAAAGAATCCCTTGGGTGAATACAGACAGGTATCTAGGCGTCACTTCAGATACTAAGCTGACCTGAAAGCCACATATTGATGAGGTCCAACAGAGGGTAAAGCGCAGACTGGGCGAATTAAACCCAATCCTCAATCACACCACCACCCTCAGCACTAGAACAGGCATCCAATTATACGAATCGCTTGTCAGACCACTCATGGCATGGAATGTACTTCCCCGTATCGGCATACGCAGCTGCAACTCATTTAGACACTCTGCAAAGACTGCAAAATAAGGCACTAAAAAGGGCTCTTCACCTACCTATAATGTTCCCGACTAACCAGCTCCATCAGGTAACCGAGCGTGGTGGTGTAACAGATAGCGTTCTGGCCTCGCATTCGGGAGGACGGCGGTTCGAATCCCCGTCCGGGCATCCAGATTTGGGTTTTCCATGGTTTCCCCAAATCACTCCAGGTGAATGCCGGGATGCTTCCTTCAAAAGGCCATGGCCGAATTCCTTCCCATTCCTTGCCCCCATCCTTTCCCGTCTCTAAAGACCACGTTGTTAAAAAGGGACGTTAAACTGTTACAAAAAAAAAAAAAAAAAAAAAAAAAAAAATCCATCAGGTAGCTGATATTGAAATGCTCAAAGATAGATACCGGAAGATAGCAACCGCTTTCTACAATAAGACTAGGGATTGCAATCCAGCAAAGCGGGATCCCGCAATCCCGCGGGATCCCGCAACATTAGACAGTCTGGCGGATCCCGCACAAAATTAAGCGGATCCGCAATCCGCAAAATCCGTCGGAAACGAGTGTCAGTCTGCGTGACTCGCTGCCCCACTCGGTCTCTATCGGATGTTTTGCACTGTACCCTTCCAGTTGGCATTTGACTCATGTGGACAAGCGTTTGTTTTTGTCAACCTCGTCATTCGTAAGTAAATAAATACACTTTTACGTATTCATCAAAACTTATGTTTGTTTCGAGTACACATTTCTGTAATTTGAGTTATGGTGCGTATTTAGTACGATTTTCTAACTATATAATTATTTTTTAAGTGTCGCACACGTTATCTGAACTACACGGTTACAGCTTTTTATTCACAGTTTCATTATTCCCATTTTCTGTATTTGCAGATAAAGTAATTGTGACAATTTCCTAATTTGCGGCTGAAAATTTGATAATTCGTTGATATGAAACTAATGTGATCGTAATTTTAACGATCGCGTACCAATTTATTTAACAGCTATCAAAAGGAAATTGTATATCCTTTGATTTATTGTTGTTTTGGCCGCCGCCTCTATGCGTTTCTTTGAAGAAAGCCACCTGGTTACATGTGCCACTCAGGCTTTTGATTAATCCCTCTTCTCCTTGTTATTATTTCGACTAAAGGTAAAAAATGTTATAATGAAATTTTCGCGGATGTATCGACGAATTGACAGTTTACGTGTTGGTGAGTAGTTTCTTTTAATAACATTGAATCAACTGTGATATCAATCAAGGAATCAGGAGATATAATAATGAATCACGCAAAAAAAGGCCAAGTCTCGTGCTTGTGCAGTGAAAAAAAGTTGTGAGATCTTGTTCTGAGCGAAGTCTATATTTTACAGAGTATATTGACTTTGTGAAATGGAATGCTTTTCTCGGTGTAATAGAACGTTTATATAGATTTAAAAAAAAAAAAAAAAAAAAAAAAAAAAAAAAAAAAACTCTGGTAACTTGGCCATTAAGCAAACCATATTTTAAACTTATGTGATGTATTGTAAGGCACATAATATGACCTAAGACTCAATATTTTCCATTTTTATTATTTATTTAAAAACTGGTTTGTTTAAAAAGCAAAAATGTAAAACCTCGAAATACACTTAAGACTCCCTAAAAATTTTTAATGTCATTTTGTCAATCAAAATATTGTTAACTGTTAATTTTTATCATTTAACATTAAAAATTATTTATTAATTTAGTTTATTAACGTTTTAAGTAATTATGTTTTAAATATATGCGTTAAAAAACTGTTCGTACCAATCCGGCACGGATCCCGCGGGATCCCGCGGGATTGGCGCAAATCTCGCGCGGATCCCGCGGGATTGAAAACACTGCGGGATTGCAATCCTTAAATAAGACAGAAACGAATACAAATCCAACAATATATACACTCGCCCAATATGACGTACATCTAGGATCGCACAAAAGACCACTTAACTTAATCCAATAGACAACGAAGAACAACTAATAACAAATTAAAAAACTGATTGCTAATCTAAGGTCAAATAAAAATGAGCCTACACGAAATGACTAAAAAAACAGAGAACTACATACAATAAACATCATCTCGCGAAAATGAAGGAAATACCACATAGGCAAAAACTTCAATTTAGAATTCTGCAGCTCAAGGGCTGTAGAAGAAAGTTGGTTCCCACGATGGGAGCTTAGTTTCCATTAAAAATATGAGCCCAGTTGCAATGGATTTGGACGTTTTTCTTGAAACACGATTGTAATTTGTCCCTAAAGGGATGATATCTTTCGGTTGGAGAAGATTAGCACAAGCTGTTTCTAGCTTAGGCCTCTTGTTGAATGCTGCAATTGCCTGTTAGGTGTGATAAAAATATTACTTTATAGGAATATACTGCCTTTGATTTACATTGAAAATTGTAACAACAAAGTTTAGTTGATCAGCACAAACAAAATTGTATAGAAAGTTATATCTGGTGGAATATCTCAGATACTGGGCCAGAGCTCTTACCATGTCGCAACTAGTTACGGAAGTGGTAGTCACCGACAAACACATTTCACCAGAGTCAAGTTTTGCATGCTTCAGTTCTGCAACATTATCCGTGTTTGAATTAGAGTAACTCAATTGTAAAATATTATCTTTTACTGTCAGAAAGTGTTTTGACTAGAAAACGTCAATGAGGTCAGCGCCTGGTTCTTGTCACGAAAGCTAACCGCTACGTAACTACGGGAACAGTCTGAAAGCTTATTATATAGCGACTACCAGCTATAGTGTTTGGATATCTTACATAAGCTACACAATAGGAAACTCCGGCCGTTCCTCCTGCATGCTTCCTTGAAGGTATCCACATTATTTCAGTCGCTGTCTATCTTCGCGAAACAAATGTCTGTTGTTTGCTACTCAGTTTTCGTCAAAATCACTTTTTTGGTATTTCTTGATGGAATAGTTTCGGAATGTCTGGTCATTTCGTGGAAAATACAAAATTAATGCGACTAATATCACAGCATACAGCAACTCGTAGCGACCATGGTGGGTGAGAGACAACGCTCTGGCCTCCCATTCTGCAGGACGCAGATTAGAATCCCCGTCTGGCCATCCCGATTTGGGTTTTACGTGGTCCCGCCCCCCCCCCCCCAAAAAAACTCCATGTGAATAGCGGGATGGTTCCTTCCAAAGGCCATGGCTGATTTCCTTCACGTTCCTTACCCCAGTGCTTTGATACATGATGATTGGAAGGTCAAATGTACATTCACCGGAAAGATTTGCATTTTCTGTTAAAGCGAGAATACCACCAAGTCTGACTCAGCAACTTATAGAATAACGTTTAAGGATTTCAGTAGGTCCCGTCGTTTTTACGTTAAAATGGAAAACTTCTAGGATGTTTTCCAATTTAGTCCTTAGAAATGGAATCGTCTTCGGTTCTTCCTCGTACCATAGATTGTTTTTAATGGCTTCCGATGCCGATAAGCCACATGAAAATATGAACCAAAGGAAGAATGACAACAGTTCTCATCAATTTAAATCCTGGATCAGAAACACGTAATTCTAATGACTGTGCTGGAGTTAAATTGTTCTATGATCTATTTCAGACTCACGAAAGCTGACTCTGAAAATTAAGAACAATATCAACAAAATATACCTTTTTTTTAATCTGCTTAACGTCTCTTTAACAGCGAGGTCTTTAGAGACGGGAAAGGATGGGGGGGGGGGGCAAGGAATGGGAAGGAATTCGGCCATGGCAATGGCCTTTTGAAGGAAGCATCCCGGCATTTGCCTGGAGTGATTTGGGAAACCATGGAAAACCCAAATCTGGATGCCCCGACGGGGATTCGAACCGCCGTCCTCCCGAATGCGAGGCCAGAACGCTAGCCGTTACACCACCACGCTCGGTCAAAATATACCCACTTAAAGTAAGTCTTCGTAGTGTAATGTCTGTTTAGTAGACCATACACTTCCCCGTTTGCATTTTTATTTTTCTTACGAACGTTTGAAGTGGCTCACAAAATTATTCCATTATTAGCTCTCATTATTGTTCTCAGCTTAATTCACGTAGGTTCCTATTGTACAGAACTCTATTTTAAACAGATTATGTCACAATTAACACGTCGAAAGCGAGAAAAATATCTAACTTCATTGCCAGGAATAATATGACTGTGCTAAACCGTGGTAACTTTAGACTGTGAGAAGTACCGTACCTTTAAACGGACCCTAATTTTGGATACTTTGATCTTAATTTCTCATCTTTTCGTCGTCAAATCAAAATACGTCTTATTCTACTTCTATACGCATGGGCTGCACATTATTCAAATACCCCATCAAAATTCTACCTGTTTTGTGGAAATCGTGTTTAGTTTTATCTTATTTCCTCATTTTTCCGACCTCACATCAAAATTCAACATAACCTGTTTCATTTAATTAATTTAATTTAATTGCAATGGAGCACAGGCTCCGGTGGCAATTTCGCTACACCCCCATCTTTCCCCTATCCTGCACCCACCTACATTTGCCGTCAGGATGAGGGGCTATACATTATACAAAACCACTTCAAAATGCGACCACTAGTTTTTGCGTGAATATCGTTCATCCAGAGAGACACATAGTATAAAAACAGTTTACACCTATTATGTACAGTAGGTCATTAACAGACCCCAAACTCGTATTTTTTTTTTTTTAAGAAATATCGTAAATATACCGACTTAAGTTCCTGTAAGTCTTACTATATTTATAGACTAGATGTTATTGAATGATCAGTCCATTCTTTGAGCGGTGTGTTAGCTCAATGGTTACGTACGTTCCGTAATCAGATTCCAAGTTAAGCTGTGGATCGAGTCACGACAGAGGCGAAATGAGCTGCAAATCTAAAGCCGGCAGATCACTAGGTCGTTAGGTCACACGGATTGTCCTTTAGTTCATTTATAAATTTGGATACTCATGGCAGAAAAGCAGAGGCAGGTAGGCCTACATCTTACAATGATGAATTTTTCTACTGACTTTTAAAATCATAATTCTCATCCGTGACGCTACACTGGTGGGTATCCACATTTCGAAAGTACCTTTTTTTAAGCTAATAAAAATTTTACTTCAGTAATTTTTTCTTATGCAACGCGTTTCCGAATATGTCACGCATAGGTTTCGTGAACTTTTTGCGTCGATTTACCGAATGTCATTCCAACAAGCAGCTACCTACAATATGAATTTCTTGATGGAAGGCTAAGTATACACTTGTATACACAGTCGAGCGATCGTCTATAGACAGGTTAGACAATGTATGCAGACAATGTATATAGACAGTCTAGAGACTTTGTCTCGCGTACACACTTGAAAGCCTTGTTGCTCGTCAGTTGCTAAATATGGCTGACTTTATTGGGATCGCTGCTTGCGAAGTTCTAATCATCGATAGTGAAAAGAAGCGATAAAACGTTGGTGGAGACGAGAAATTTTTTACTAACACCACATAGTAATATTTTCTGTTAGTAGGTTGTTGTTATTAATAAAATCATCTGTATTTTAATAACATCGTTTTCTGTTCCATACCTATTCATAAAAATTAAATAAAGATTTTTAATGTACTTACAATGTATTCTGTACTTCCTGATTCATGTTTTCGTCTTCATTGCAGTCTGTGCTTCTGCTACCCCTTGGTTCTAAACCTTGCAGTAGAAATAACAAGCATTCCTTACAAGAGATACTCCACTTTTCTTCGCCTGATTTTTTTTTTTTTCATGCTCCCGATGAAAAGCTGTTTTCAAATTTTGGATTTTTTTTTCTACATCGCCTACGGACACTGCATATTTTTTTGCAACTCTTAAACTATTTTATTCTTGGTTCGATTTTATTATTCGGGATTAGTCCCTTCCCACAGACAAGATGTCAAGTGAAATTCTTCTTTAACGCTAAAACTTTCTCCGTAGGCCACGCCTTGATAGTAAAAAATAAAAATAAAGAAAATCGACCAATCCTTCTCCAGAGCTCACCGACAATAACTGACGACAAAGTCTACCAAAACATCCATACTAAAAAATATTGCGCGACATTGTCTAACAATTGTCCCATGTCTCCCATTTGAAATGGGAGACCACGGTTCAGCGATTTTTTTCCAAAAGCATGTCTGTTGACATGAATTTGTATCTTGATTGTCTGTATACAATCGCTCGATTTCTTATAGACATTGTCTAGATACGAGAATCGCTCGACTTTGTATACAAGTATGTACAAGGCCTAAAAGTCTCCGCTTCTAATCTCGGAGTTGCAGTGGATTTTCGTTGGCCCTCAATCAGGCATTTACCTATGACACAGCTTGCTGTGTAATGCGAAATACACCATAAAACTTCCGAGGTTCGTATTACGCATTAAACTTTAGGTCCCCTTTACCCAGTAGGGTTACCGGGTTTTGTTAGGTAAGGAGGAAATTAACTGTCCTATACTAGGCTACGTATATCTCCTTCGTGTGGGTCCAACTAACCTTCTGGTTTAACGCCAAACTTAGTTTATTTTCATCATTTTTGACGGGTTAGGTCTCAAACCCTGTCCCAATTACAAATATCACCTCTTCCTTCACCTTCAAACATCTCTTTTGTGTTAGCCTCGCATTCGGGAGGACGCGGGTTCGAATCCCCGTCCGGGCATCCAGATTATGGTTTTCCATGGTTTCCCCAAATCACTCCAGGTGAATGCACGGATGCTTCCTTCAAAAAGGCCATGGCCGAATTCCTTCCCGTCCCTTGTCCCCAGTCCCATCCCGCCTCTAATGACCTTAGCCGTCGACGATACGTCAAGCCAGAAGTAAAAAAATCTTTTTGTGTTATATTTTGCCATCTATTACGAAGTCTTTTTATCAGCGGTTGTTTTTAAACTTTCTTTTCACCTTTCGCTGTTTGCATAAATTTAGTCTTTTATGGGGTGGATATTTTGTTTGCAACTTCTTAGTTTTTTGTATTGTTTATTTTAATTATACTCTGGAACCTTTACATATTTCACTTATAGTACATATATTTCGAGTCACTTAAAGTGGATTTATAACTTTGTGTCTGTTTGATGGTTAACAAATTAAATGGATATGGTATCTATGTAATCCGTTAAAATATAAGATATATTTCAAGAGTGAGTTCGATACATCACCTTTGTTCTATACGAAAATACCTTGGGTCTAATATCTAAGAAGTATAACTAAGCTAACGTAATTATGTTACAGATATAATGTAAACAGAATAAGTTCAAATGCAAAGACATTGAGTGGCTTCCAAAACTAATCCCCTTTTTCTTATTGCATTCAATCTATAGAACTTCCTGGCCGTTTTTAATTGAAGATTGTTAAGGGAACAAACAAGACGTCTGTTACGACAGACCTGTAGAAGGAAAATCCGTGATGATTGGCTATGAGTGAGATTCCTGTCAAGGAAAGTGGCCAGCAAGCAAATAACAGTACTTTACCAGGCTACACTGAACCAAGAGCATCGTAAACCGGAATGTTGTTGCATTCTACAGGGTTTTAAATAAATTTTGTTTCAGAACCGTAAATATTTTTTTGCTGCCCATAGTGCGACGTAGGTTAACGATGGTAAAAATATCTTAAGTATAAATTGTCTTAGTTTAGTGACGAAATAATGGTTAGTATTAGGAAATACAAGTATTTAAATCATAGGTACCCATCTAAGAAGTAGGTGCATTCGACCTTTGAGTGTCAGTATATTGATGTTAGTGAAGAGGCTTCAAATCTGAGACAGTAAATTATCTTCACAAATAACCATTTTAGAGAAAACTCTATCGTGATAAGTACAAGTAAGTATAAGTGATAAGTATCATTGTATAAATTGACTTGTACTCCTTTTACAGACGGGATAAAATGCGAATTGATTTATACTAATAGGTTCAATGTTGAATTGTTAGGAAAAATACTCAGCACTGACTTGTTCTATTAATACGTATGTTCAGATGATAAACATGAATTTATAGTAAAAAGAAATTGATTGCTAGAAATTGTGAAAATTGTGACTTATACTCCTTGTACTTATCACGCTAGAACTATTCCTTTCAAAGGGGGACTGTATCACTTTCCAACAATATGACGACGATCTAAATGAAATTTTCATTTTTCACTATTTACTGATCACTAATATAACTAGCAATAATATTTGTAATTTCTGATTAAAACATTTTTCTTACAAAGTTTAAGGGTTAACATAAAATGTTTCACGGGATATAAGCCGTCTCTCTTGTTATATCCACTTTCTTCCGACTATTTGACCGCACTCGAGAATTCTACCTCCTGATGAACCTACTGAAGACATATGTTGTATCAATCTCTTCTTACATTTATAGTGGTGAGAGTATTACTAACAAACCAACGATTGAGCACAGTTTATTTAATTAATGCACAATTCCACGTGCAATTTAGACTCGGCAGGTAGTTGGACTCCTGAAGATTACTCGAAACTACGGTGGAAACGTCGGAAAAAAGTTGGAGCAAAAACAGACGAAACGTATAGCTCAGGAAACATTTGATAGCATCATGACGTCAGTGAAGTGGGCTAAATCTAGAAGCGGTTCGACTATGAAGTGCCGGAACTTCAGGTAGGACAGTTTATGTTTCGTTTTTGGTGTTCTGAACCCAAGTGCTGCTGGCTGTCCGTCTGTTACAGAAATCAAACTTGTAAACGGAATTAGTTGGAGACCAGATTTACACAGCTTGACTATTTCGTTCATCCAAAATGCCTTTAAATTTTTGTAAAATATTATTCTTTCACGTCGAGTTGGTGATCCATGGTCATAGTTTTTTGAGCTGAGTACAAGGATTATTTTTATTTTTATTTTTTTCACTAGAAATAAAGACGCGAACGACCCTCAGGGTTTTCAACTTTAGACAGTTTCTGTTACCAGGTCTGTTTCAAAAATTCTATTATCTAGCAACTTGAAATTGATTCCAACGTTTAACATGTCCTGTGTTTAAACAGGAAATACTAAAAATACTTACGTACATAGTTTGTAGCTTGTGAACAAAACAAGCAAAAGTTTTTATTTCGAGGTTATTTTGCCATGTGTTTGAAAGTGCTCTTAATTCAGGGTGTATTGAATATTAATGGTTGGGATAGGTATCATCTATTATAAAAATGACCTGACCACCTCGGAGGTGGAGGCGGCATGCAGACCGCTACATAACCTGAAATTACACCTTGAGCATTGATTTTTGCGTCAAGCGACTTCCGTCCGAATTATCGCATCTTTATCTGTGACGGAAATGAAATTGTTGGTGGATGGACTCTCTCTTTGTTTTTCTTTAAGTGGTTCCTTACAAACTGAATCTGGTGTCAAGTCCTGGAAATCTTCCATTACTGCTCCGGTATGAATCTCTGCTTTAGACCCTATAGATTCCCCTTTAAGATGGTCATCTATGGTGAATTTTTACTCATTTTGTCGAAGACGGCTCCGCCCACTTGGCGAATCGGAGAATCTGAAACCAATGAAGTGATTCGACAGAAAACAGAGGATTTTGGGAGTTTTCTGTTTCCCTACATATAAAAAGACAAGGATGTTTCAATTCGACGTTGTCTCAGACTTCTGAAATCTCCAGACGTGAATAATGTCACCAGTCATTTATCCTTAAGCACTTGAATTCTGTGAGTACCTGATCACTGACGAGTACATGCACATCACTGTATTACTAGTCATCTACACGATGCGTCAGACTTTAGTACACGAGTGACCAAAAGAAAGTCAGAAAATCAGATTAAAAAGAATTTAGAATTGCCAGCCACCCATTACTATTGGTGAGGATTTCATAAAGCGTTGCGTCATAGACGTCCAAAGAGAAATTCTGGGAGCAAGCACAAAGAGAGAAATAGTTGCAGTACTTGGGATATCATTATTCAGAGAAGAACTGCCCGTATCCCAATCGTTGGAAGTAATTTGCAAGCGACAAAAATTATCGAAATTTTTAAAGATTTAACTTGAGTAGCCATTCTATCCTGCATTGCTGCGTGGGGAATAGTAAAGATGAAGAGTTCACGGAAGATCTTATCCTTGATTTACCTGGCCAGACCATCAGTTCATATATATATAATACTCTTATATGTACTTCCAAGCTAAAAGCTTACACTCGAGCAAATGCGTTGGAGCGCTGCGCACATGGAACATGATTAAACTTCGCTCAAGTGGAAATCGCGCAACGGAGAGTTTTGCATTATCAGTGCATAAGCATCTAGCTACAAACAAGTTTTATGCGAGC
>JARYHS010005396.1:0-29263 GCA_031002005.1 Vandiemenella viatica
GAGTAATCCGTAAAGCGCCGTTTGTCGTTAATAATATGTTGGTTTTTTGTAGTTTTTTGTTGTTGTTTTGTATGTTTGTCTGATTACGCTACCGCAGTCTTTATTGGACGTATTGTGAAAGATTAAGAAAAATAAAAAATACTAAGTACAATTATTATACCGGTAAAACATGATATATTACATCACGAAAAGAGATGAAGACGTAGAGTATAATGAAATCGTTTACTTTACCGTAGTATATCCAGCTGCTGACGGGGGCCACTGAGGTACCGCACCTGAAGACATTGTCCTCGTCCTGGGCTAGCGTCATGGCGGTGGCGTACCCGCCATAGCTCCAGCCCCAGATGGAGGTTCTAGTCCCGTCGATAAACGGGTACAGCTCCTTCAGCTGCCTGCAAACAGCAACACGTTGCTCAGTATTATCCAGGATAAGCAACCCCGACAAAGCCACAAATAAACAGAAGATCCGTTGAGTAGAGTTTTAAATATTCTTTTTTTTTAGGAACAAGATCTACAGGCTGTTCAGAAAATGTAAACAACATTGACACGCACGGTTCTTCACCGACTCATTCGGGAGGATGCGGGTTCGAATTCCCGTCTGGCCACCCAGCTTTGGTTTTTCTGAAATCATTCCAGGCGAATGGCAGAAAGGTTTCTTCAGTAGGCCATGGACTAATTCCTTACCGTTCCTCGCCACCATTGCTCTCCCACCTCTATAACCCCCTCCCCCCCCCCCCACCCAAAAAGTTGAAAACTAAATATGAATATAGAGAAGACCATGTTCATGATCCGTTAGCATAAGGCAGTCCAGTAAATCAAATGAACTAGTGCATATTTATAAATATCTTCTGATTTGGCTGAACTTTCAAACCGATCCTACTCTATAGTATGAAAATAGTTCGCAGTGTCTTCTTGAGTAATACACTGCAGTATTTTAAGATTTTTATATGTAAACGAATGCTCCGAATGTCAAGGATGGAATGAGTAAGCGATACTAAAGTGAAGTGACAAGTCAGGACCGAGAATGGTGGTGTAATGGTTAGCGTTCTGGCCTCGCATTCAGCAGGACGGTGGTTCGAATCCCCGTCCGGGCATCCAGATTTCCATGGTTTCCCAAATCACTCCAGGCAAATGCTGGGATGCTTCCTTCAAAAGACCATGGCCGAATTCCTTCCCATTCCTTGCCCCCCTTGCTTTCCCGTCTCTAAAGACCTCACTGTTAGAGAGACGATGTAAAATTTCAAGGTTTTTACTTGCAAGTTTTTGTTTTACTCACTGTCAGTAATTAACAGTTTTTACCTGCACCGAGTCCTGTAACGTTGAGCCATGTAAAACTACAAGGTTTTTACTGGGTTAGTTAATTTAACAGTCAGTTCTGTCGCGAAGCCATGTAAAGTTACTGGTTTTAAAATTATACTGAAAGTTCTGCTCACAGTATTATCAATTGACCTGTCTAATGTAGGTATCGGTACTTCGCAGTTTATTCTTTAATCACAGTCGCCACCAGAGGTTAGTGTAAGGTACTAGAAATATAAAATGATACACACACATATCGGGGATACCAATAGCAACACTCGTTTTATTCCAATAGTTTGTACCATACACTAGTACTCTGACCACCAACTGAAATTCATTAAATAATACTTATCCGAAGACCACAGATTCTTATTGAGTGAAAAGTTGATTAACGAACTACTCCTCAGCAATAAGAAGCATATTGAATGTTCACATAACAGTTGCTAGTCCACTATAACACTTTCACTGTTCTCTAAATCCGTGTAGGTGTACTTTTCGCTGTATGGCGGGTTTCACGGAATCGACGTCCTGCCAAATTACATTTACCGACGCGGACGCACGATTTCCGTATCCAAGTGCCCGAGAATGTTTTCCCGAATGTACCAAAAACATGTACACGCCGCCACATTGTTCCCGCCACCGTAAACACTTGACTTACTACTGCTCTGCCACAGAGGTTAGACTCTCGCGGCATATCGGTAATCGATATTTATACCGATAATCATTAAACAAAGATTGCAGGCCCACTGTAATGTCACAACGTTAAGCAGATAAAAAAAATAATAAAAAAAAGACAAGTCAGTAAACCCACAGAGGTGCTATTCTGTAGTAAAAAACGTAGATCAGAGTGTTTCGAACACGTAATGAGAGGGCTTGGATTGATAACATAGGAGTAAATAAAAGATTATAAGACGTAACTGGTTAAATATATCACAGCTGCAAAACAAAGATGAAGGTAATCCCGGTAACATTTTGGACAACGCTCTGGACCTCTAGGCAACTAGCAACTGTGATTTTAGTATTGCACCGGTCCTGTGAATTCTGCCCCTTAGTGCGATAGTTGGTAAAACGTTTAAATTATACTGGAAACTGGTGTCTCCCTAAATACGTTACCGAATGTCGAGTTACGATCCAAGAACGCTTTCTACAGCATGGAATACAATTAGTTTATTCATTTTGCTACGGTGCTTCAAATTAATTTACTTTCATATGTAGTTTTCTGTCGTGTCTGCTAATACTAAAGTAAACATATTCGCAGATTCTGAAAAGGTAAAAAAAGTTCATAATTTCCATGGAAATTCAATCCAAAAAAGCACTTTAGAGTAGCATGATTTTGCTAAAATAATTTTGGTAACATTTAAACCACCCAACTTTATAGGCAGGAAAGAATGCTAATGATCTTGCATGATAAAGTACTAATCTATGGAATAGCTAGACAAATGCACATCGACTGAAACCAGGGAATAAAGATACGAGGGCTTCAATCAAGGCAAGAATAGAGGAATAACTGAGAATTTTTCATGTTGTGAGAGATTGAATTAAATATGATGGGCAGTATAAGATGCTACATACGACGAGTTGTCTGTAATAGAATGGTAATTAATGTTATGAGAACTGCTGACTATGTTGGAACGTATGTTATATAAAAGTTTGAAATTTGTCTACTCATGTTTGTAGAGCGTCAGAATAAACTAGCAGTTTGTTGTCAATTGCAGACTAAATTTTTTTTTTTTTTTTTTTTTTTTGCTGTCGTCAGTCTTTCGACTGGTTTGATGCAATCCTCCATCTCCTCCTATCCTGTGCTAACCTCTTCATTTCTACATACCCCTTACAGTCCACGTCCTCAATTGTCTGCTTCATATATTCTAATCTCTGTCTTCCTCTACAGTTCTTACCTTCGACTGTTCCCTCCACTAACAAATTAACCAATCCAGCATGTCTCAAAATATGACCAACCATATGATGAAATAAAGGAGACATACTACCAAATCTTGAAAGAGTAGGTATTCTATTCCATATTGTATGAACAAAGCCAAATTTGAACTAAATACGCTTACCTCTAATAGATATTGATGCATGCACTTCGGGTTAAGGGATAGGTAAATTCATCAGTTATATTTTATCTGTGATCTAAGCATCTCATAATCTGAAATAATTTATTTACTGATTTGTCTAAGAAGCTTTTGGTTTTAGTGAAAGCTTATATACTAAATCAGGATCAAAGTCCAATTTTACGGTATGTCATTTCGAGAATCCCAAATAAGTCGTTAAACACATTGAGCAATAATTATGTTTCACTACCCAATTGAAAAAGCAGATAACACAATTGAACAGAGGTCAATTGACGGGCGAAAGATTTTTGGAGCCTTTGAATTTTTGGAGCCTCAGAATCAGAGGTGGAAACGTCAAATGACGATGACTGTGAGAATGGGAATTGCTTTCCACTATTGAATATGATGGGGGGCCTTCTATTCAGTAGAAAGCTGGTTCAAATCCCCTTCAAGCCTTCTGGATGTCGATTTTTAGAAGTTTCCCGAAATCAGGTGGATTCAGCGATGGTTACATCAAAACGACATGACCAATATGGTCCTCAATCCTCTCTCGACTCTACTACCTAGACGTCCATGAGGCGTACAGCCTTTATAAAAAGAGAGTAAACACGAAGCTCTTGCAGTGAAGAAGTTTATCTGGGTCGTTTTCAGAAAGTAAACATAATTTTCTGGTAATATTTATTGCAATAGACGCAGCAATTGCGCAATTATTTTTGGACATACTTCTCACCCGAATTATGACAGTTTTGATTGCGTCAGACCATCTTTGGAATACATGTTTCGTAACAGTCAGGCGCCAGAGATGGTAACCACTGTTCGACCGCCATCCCCACCTCTGTTTCGCTTTAAAAATGTTCACAAGACAGCAATGTCTTGAGGCAAAAGATAAGATCGTAGTCAGTGTCAATGTTAAATAAATGAGCAATGTTTTGTGGTTGTATGACAGTTTTTGATGCCACAAGACATATGGTAAAAGTGATAGTAACTGTAAGTAGGAACTCTAAGAGGTGGGGTTAATTAGCTAAAATGGAATATATTTTAGAATTGCAAATTGGCATAGCAAGAGTGAAGATGCTGCTGTAGCTGCCATTATGGCAGAAAGGTGAAGCCTAGAAGTCAGTCACCACCCTTCCGCCATATCCGTTGGCGCGGAGAAAGTTGTGCCCTGTCTTCAAACCACGGACACCAACAGGCGTCTTTTGGGAGGGGTAGTATCTGTCGCGGCCAATGTATTCCCCCATTTGGCAGAGATTTTTCACACGGCAACTGGAAAGTTAGGAAATCATTGTTGGCAGTGCTTCTCCCAAAAAAGACATCAGAAAATCCAAATTACAGTTACCCAAAAGGTATTTAAGTTCCGCTGATCACAATAGGGCCCTCAGTAGCTCAGTTTTGCCCTCTGTAATCGATTGCTGCACCACAAGTCCACCCAGTATGATATAAACCCATTGATATTTCTCTCTCTCTCTGTGTGTGTGTGTGTGTGTTTTACAAGAACTCACTCTTGTTATAGTTAAGAAGTGTAGTAAACTAAGAACGTTAAGATGAAGTGTATAACGGTGTTTATGTGACTGTTGGTTACTAGACAATTTTACGAAATTGTTTGATTGAATACAGTTCCTATTTCGAGTGTATACCATTGTATTAATGTGAACAGAACATAATTTGATTTTGTGTGATTCTTTATCTATCCACGTATTTTATTTTTGTAACTGTACCCGTCACCTACTACTTTGCTATTGCTAAAAGTGAACGCAGTCAATCTCCGGCAAATAGAAGTCCGATAATAAATTAATTAGCCAAGCTGCTTCCATCTAGCCTGTTATTCCCGAACCATGAGGTAATAACTAATAATTTCTTACTTTAGATGGTGGGAGACAACCCACCTAGGAGTATAAAGATGCGCATCGTATTCACGACTCCAAGATGTTCTCCAAGACGCTGGCGGATAACCCTCAACACAGCAAAGACCCAAGCAAAATTGCTGTTAGGCGCCTGGGGAAGTTCAACAGACAGCGAGACCGAACATCAAACCTGCATCGTAACTGTGAAATCATCGCGTGGTCGCCCACCGTCGAGTACCTCGGTGTGACGATAGACTCCCGACTAACATGAAGGCGTCACATTGAGGATGTTCGACTACGAGTAGCAGCTAGACTCAATAGACTCATTGGGAGCCAACACCGGGGTCAGTGTATATTGCAGTCTGATCCGTCCGGTGATGGAATATGCATGTCCCGTATGGGGATATGCATCCAGCACCGAATGTACCATCTACAAATAATGCAGAACACAGCTCTTCGGCGAGCACTCCATGTGCAGACCTGCATACAGCTACAGGTGTCTCGTATCTAAAAGAAATGATCATACAAATAACTAAAGCTTTCTACAGAGCTGCTAGGAAGTCCACAAACCCTGTCATTGCCAACCTACGACACCTTTCACCTACATAAAAGGCCACTGTCAATATTGACAAATAATTGTAATCATATGCGTGACAGCAATGACGAACCAAAAGAAAAGAAACTGAACTTGAGAGGGCTCCATATTAGCTCGGGCTGGAACAAGAACCATAGCCACGCCCACTGGCAGCCAGCCGCCAGTTGGTTGCGGGCCTGGCTCATAGTAAGCCTTCGCCGAGGCCACGCAGCCCTTTCTTCTTCTTCCGCCATTATTTTCTTGGCAGTCTACTCTGGAGTTCTTTTCTTTCGACATTTTCTCCTTATTCAGTTGATGGTTCATTACTTCTCTTTAGGAGTGTCTTTTTGGTTGGCGTATTTGATTAGGTTATCTTGAACTGGAAGTGGCTTCAGTTGCGAGCGTCGGCTGATTTGTCAGCCGGGCTCGCAGGTCTCCGTAAGTCCCTTTGGATTAGTTGCGTCAGCAACTCGATGATTGTGACAAGTTTAGAACCCAACTCAGCGTTTGCAGCTTCATGGTTGCAGCATCTGGATGGCTGTGGTCGAGTTCCATATCGAGCTCTCGAGTCATGACGAGGCTGTTCGGGGTTACATACCCTGACTGCGCAGCTGGACGTTGCAGCCGTCTTGGTAGTCTGACGACGAGCCCTGCCGGGCGTTGTAACCCATTCCGCAGAGTGGGCAGCAGCAGCAGGATGACTCGTCGATTTCTCCCGCCGCAGTCGCTTCCGGGCAGGACATCCACGGTGGCAAGCTGCATGAGGTCCACCGCAGTTGCAGCAGGTAGGATTTTCTTTAGGCCTGGGACAGGTCTCCGTCTGATGCTCATCCCCGCAACGCACGCACCTTTGCTTGCGGGTGCAGTGTTTTGCGTAGTGTTCAAATCCTTGACCCCCCGAACGCTGACATGTATATAAGGAAGAGCGGCACCCGAACCATCTCAGTATCTGTGGGTCAGCCGCCCAGTGCAGATGTATCTGCACCTGAAGAAGACGGCGGAGCTAGCGGTCGAAATATTGTGTTTCCACAACACTATCCGGCGGTACACCCGTGAAGACTACATTGCTGTGAACTTGAGATGACTGAAGGAAATGTCGAACAACAAACCCTTCTCCCCCAACTGCTTGCTAAGTTAAAGGAGAAACTGCTACGGTCGTCGTCACGTGGAAACATTCTAGCGCTAGCGTGTTCTAAGTAGGTAGTGTTGACTGACCTGGTGACGTTGATCTGGTCCTGTATCTCGATAGTCCCCAGCCGCCTGTTGACGGAGAAAAGTGTGGTGTCGCCCTTGTAGTCTGAGCCACGTCCGTCGATGAGGATGTAGATGTAGCGCCGTGAAGTGGTCAGGTAGGCGCCCCAGTCAACGGAGAACGCGTCCGAGATCTGTTGCGACCCTGGACCAGCGTAACTGAAACAGGAATTCCTCATCACCACATATCACAAGCGCTGCTAAACATGGACAGTCAAGGTTTCGTCAAATCTCCACAAAGCATCTTTAAAGAAACGACAAATTTGGAATACTACTTCCAGCTATGTATTGCTTGCGTTTTTATATGGAACATTAAACTAAATTGAAAAAAAGTGCATGGTTCTGCGGAAATCGAATAAAAGTACGCAACTTGCCCATTAGTACTTTGTAAGCAGTTTCAGTTGCTGGTAATCTTGAATCTTCTCAGAATATACGCGCAACAATTGAAAGCACCACAAATCGGTAAGCACCACAAATCGGTAAGCACCACAAATCGGTCGTTGGAATCGTTAATTGTTGATAATTCATACACAACGCAACCATACACTGATCAGCCAAAACAATATGACCACCTGCTTATTAGTGTGTGGGTCCATCTTTGGAGCGCAATACAGCAGCGATTCGGCGTGGCATGTATTCGAAAAGTCCTTGTTAGGTTTCCAGAGTTGTTTGGCGCCAGACGTCTACGCACACGTCACGCAATTCCCTTAAATTACGGGCCGATGGTTTGTGAGCGCGGTGTCTGGGAACAGCGGAGTACAAGTGTTTCGGAGCACACTCTGCTGTCATATCTGCCACAGATCGCCGAAATCTCGCTTTACAGAGCGGGCAAGTCACCGACCTCCACAATCTGTGATGAGGCGCGGACGTCCACAGCCTGGTAGCCCAGTAGCGGTTTCACCGTCCTTCTACCACTCTGTACAGATGCTCACTACAGTAGCAAGCGAACAGCCAAGCAGCCACGCCATTTCCGAGATGCTGGTTCCCAGACACCGCGCTCACATACTACCGATCCGTTGCCCCTGGCGCGAGTAAATATGTCCAACTTTCGCAAAAAAAAAGACAATATATGTAAGTATTAAGGTATAGAACAGACGATGTGCTATTTTCCACGCGGCATTTGAGACGACGCATGGACTATTATTAATCACGCAAGGATTTATGAGGGTCAGCAAAGAAATGGAAACGTTCGATGAGTTTCCGCTTATTTCCAAAACTCCAACTACATCACAGATTAAAAAAAAAAAAAAAAAAAAAAAAAAAAAAAAAAAAAAAAAAAAAAAAAAAAAAAAAAATTACTGTCTCGAACGCTGAGAATGTTGCTGCTGAAGACAGTTAAGCGGAATTATTTCAACACTTCCGTGCTAACACTCAACTCCCTCGAACTTTCGTATTGAGTACATTATAATTCTGCCTGGAAGTAAATTACCTGTCGAAAGAGTTTTCCTCAGATAAATAAAGTAATGAAAAGTGACAGAACACAGTTAAGTGTCATAGTATTGAGATCCATTTTAATTGCCAAGATTAAAATCAACAAATCATGTAATGAGTTTCAGTCCTACTTGAAAATTAGACCGGGTATTTTGAAACTTATTTGTTCCGTTGACAAATACAAAACAACTAACTAGTTATATGTTAGAAGTCAGAAACTAAGGCTAAGTAACTCAGCTAACATGTAATACATTCCACTTATCATGAGTGTTCCTCGTTTTTAATAAAGACTAGCAAAACACTAAAAAATAAACATAATTCCTAAGGCGTCCGGCTGTATAGAAAAAAATTTCTCAGGCATCCCGCTCCGACAGAAAAGATAAATGGTCAGGTTATTCATACATCGAATTTTGAAGAACTTTAACGTTTCTGTACTTGAAATAGCTTGAAGAACTTTATCGTTTCTGTTTTTGAAATAGCTTGAAAAACAATGGTGCATCCACATCTTTAGTAATGGTGTGCTGTATAGGGTCCGTATCGAATGGTATTGATTAATAGTACGGAGAATTTGCAGAAAAGAACCGCCCAATTTGTGAAAGCTTGCCACAGTCGTTACGATAATGTCACAATAAGATACAGAATTTCGACTGGTATTAGAACAGGTATTCTCTCGCAGACTAAACAATGCATTTGCCATGTGAAATAGATGAGTAACTTCTATAAATTATGGTAGCTGTTACTATAAACAAAATTTATATGATAAATGCATTCTTTAGTCTGCGAGAGAATACTTGTTCTAATACCAGACGAAATTCCGTATCTTTCTGTGACATTATCAAGAATTCACAAATTGCGCGGTTCTTTGTAAAAAAAGTTGAGTAACTTCTATTATTTTTGGAAAACATGGGGAAGAAGCGATTACCAGTCTCGCCTTGTGCTACGCCTGCGCGCCACCAGGATGCGTCGCCTCGCCAGCTACGGCCTGCGGTCAGCGCTTCCCTGCAGTCTGTGGGTAAGGCTGATTCTCCGAACGGGGGACGCCGAAGCTTGGTGCTGCGGCGCACCACTTGAGCAACCTGTGCCTCCAGCAGCACGCAGCTCCGGTGCCCGGTAACCATCGCGCAACCGCGGGGAGCGGACGGCCTCGAGCGGCCTCCCACTGCGGGAGGGCTGTTCCACGCTACCACCTATCACACGGAGCCGCCATGATGCTTCACGGTCAGACAGGGACAATGAGCCTATGCGTTCAGAAGCAAGTACTCCGCGCCAGCAGTCGGAAGATAACGCCGGCAAGAGGTCCACCCCGTACGACACCCCCCCCCTTTGATTCACCAAGACGAACCCTGGTCGGAAATTTCTAGAGCGGACGACACATCGTGGATGTCATGGTCAACACCGACATCCGCTATCGTCGATGTCGACCACTTCAAAAACATGGAGACTGTCATTTTTTTCCACTGTGAGGGTGGAGGTAACAAGTATAAATTCAGGCCGCTCACAGCGGAAAAGTGGGAGAAGTTTTACTACGCCGAGGATATCCCGCTCCAAGTGCAACTCCAAATAAAAACAGGGAAGTAGCTGTTTGTATAGAAAATCCCTTAGAAGAACTTCAGGAAACTGATGCAAACACTCTCGGTTACAGCGAATGCACATAACGCCAAGCCCATCATCTCGGAAAAGGAAGACCTGGTCACGTTACATTCAACTGCCACTCGCCCTTTCCAAGAACTTCAACGAGAAGGAATACTTTGACGATCTTCATCGAACGCTCTACACCCGCCCCCGAAGCTCAAGCAGCAACATAGAACCAGCGACGGAGCAAGAGCCACTGACATCATCTGACCGTGAAGACATCGAGCAGCAACCAAACAAAACAGAGCAACAGGACAGCAGCCACCACGATCAGGAACGTCCCCCATCAAGAGGATTCAATCAGGACGAGACAATAATGGTGCAAGCATGCTCATCGCCAAGTCAGCTGGTCGTCACCTGTATGAGCGAAGCAGATCTCGAAGACATCAATAAATTCTTAGAAACTAGGAACATAAAATACAACATGGACTTCCAAGTGAACACTCGACACACAGCAATGGTTACACAACATGCAGAATCACCTCCAGAAGACTCCACCAACGTGGGAGTGGAAACACTTCAAGACGAAAGCTCCACTACACGCCCAGCACCAGGCAGGAGCGTGCCCACAAAAGCCAAGCACACCGCCCTGACCAGCAGCCAAGACACTAAAAGGAGCGGACGGAACTTCAAAAACCGGCCAAAGAGGAGCAGACCGATGGCAGCGATGCAGCAATGTTTCCGTTGCCAAGGCTTCGGGCACAAAGTCTCGGACTGCAACAAGCAAGTGTGTTGCGTCCGCTTCGGCGGGAACCTCAGCAACCTGGTTTGCTCACGTCCGCGAGATTCAGCGCCGACATGTGCTAACTGTGGTTCTGACCACGTTGCCAGCTACGGGGGATGTCCTGTGAAGAGGAAGCTGCAAGCCACCATCGGAAGACGTCAACATAAGCCCAGCCACACCCAACCAGCCGAAGGACCGGGCGGCCCACAGAAAAAAACATCAAGCCGCACTTAAAACCATCCGCCGACCGACAAACCTGACCAGCACTGGCACCAATGCCGCAACCACGAAACGAAACGAGAAAATCAGTTGGGGAAAATCGTCCAGTTGCTAACGCAGCTGATTACGGCGATGATCCCCAACTGATTATACGTACCCAGTAGGGGGTTTTTAATATAAGAACGCCTACGGCGTCCATAGCCATTTTTCCCCCAAAGTGAAAATAAAACGTGTCCCCAAAACAACACCC
Source organism: Vandiemenella viatica (assembly GCA_031002005.1). Taxonomy (NCBI): domain Eukaryota; kingdom Metazoa; phylum Arthropoda; class Insecta; order Orthoptera; family Morabidae; genus Vandiemenella; species Vandiemenella viatica. Next base: position 11,273 of record JARYHS010005396.1, read on the forward strand.
AAACCGAAACCTAGAAGTTATTCTACCAAAGTTAGTGGGACCTTTTTTTTTACTTAAATTAAAAAATAAAGGAATAAAAAATATTATTTTTGGATGCAGTTAAATGTATATGTAACATCAGTGTCACTTTCTAAGATTGAGCTAGATAAGATCAAGATAATAAAATGCCATATCTGTATTTATACTATAACAAATCTTTAAGCAAGCTGCGTTTGTCTCATTAATTCAACAGGAACTGTGCAAAAACTACCACAGAAATTTGGATGGTGTATTGAAATTTTTAGAGCTAATGTTCAGAATTAAAATCTGCGGAAATAGCTAATGACTTATATGTACCGTTAGATAAAAATAAAAATTAAATACATTTATAGACATAAAATTAAGAGATACGGATCACACTGTAATTGAGATGTTCACTCCTTGCACAAAAAACAAAAAATATCACGCTATTTAACTCTGCTTAATACTTCGACTTCGAATATTTAGCTTTTCAGTATTCTTGAATGGTGTAATTAAACGGAATACTTGAATCAGATGTAATAAGAATTACTAATATTTCATTTATTGTAAAAATGATGCATTTTAAGCGTTCGAAAAAGACGAATATTCTCATCTTTGGATTGTTTATATTTTATTTGTCTTTGGTCATATATTCCCGGTTTCATGAATTTTGATAATTATAAGGAAATCGTTACTCAACCATTACATAATATATTAACTCTTCAATAAGAGTAATATTTATGGTAAGTAATTTTCGTAATTAGTACCGATAGTGCAGGGTTTTCACCATACCATGTCGCCGCAATTTGATAGTGAATATTGATAAATAATTATATCACTTACCGGTAGTTCTAGAGATATCGCAAGTCAAAATCAGTTATATGTATAGTTCCTTGTGTCTTTGGCGACGTTCTTAATCTGCTCCAGGCCGCATTTCAACCGAATTTCAACCTGACTACTAGAATAAACTTTACATCTATATACAGCAATATGTTCTTGCGCGTGTTTTAGTACTCTTGCATTTCAAACTGATGTTGTATTATGAAATTAATGGTTATAATTTATGCTACCCGTACTTTGAGTCCTGAAAATAAAATATTGTCACTACCAATTCGCGATTCATTTCATGCGTTTAGGTCTATCTGCATCGCATTTTAAAGCGGAAGTATCAGTATAGATTGTGGCTATGTCAAAATGCAGCCTGTACCATAATGTTCTTGGAATAACAAAAGGCATGAGGCATTCAATTGTGTTAATAATTAATAAGCTGCTTTAATGAGTGCCATGTTAGTGATGACGAATAATCCCCAAAACAAAACAACCACAGAGAATGTCCAACGTATATTTCCGTGTGGCAATGGCAATATATTTTTTTCTGGTCCATGCCGTATTACAATCTAACCACTTCAATTTTGAGATAAGATTATGAAAGATGGCTTGGAATTCGGGTGGGTGCATACAAGTTACAAGCAAGAAATACATGTTATTACCCACGCATGGGAATTTACACATATGGTGTACGGAAATTTGCCAGCAATTTTAGGTTCAATGTTGTAAATGCTATAGTTGGCAGCAAAGATATTTTTACAAATAGTCGTTGAATGTAGTACCAAAACTATCGCAAATGGTAACTTTCGTGTTGCCTTAAGTATAAGGTAGATACATTTGTTTTTGCATTAATTGGCACTTTCTATCCTCCGGAAAATGTGTCCCAAATTTCTGACTAACAGGACAACTGATTCTCGGTACGACCTTATTGTTCCGTTAGCGATAATGTTTCGCGTAGTTTTAATTTCTTATTTTTCATATATTATATTGTGTTAAAATATAAGTATAACAAAAAAACTTTCGAACTACAGTATGAAAACCGAATCAAAGGTTGTAACTAAAAGAAAAGAAAATCTTTAAATGAAATCTATATTTTTTGCTTCCCTAAGTTAATATTTGATAACAAACTAAAAAATCTCAGAGTATTTCTATATACGCAAAGACTCGCGCGTGCGAAGCATGGGGTAAATGCTAGTTAGTGAATCCTTTTTTGGATTGTGCCGTTAGGGATTGAAATTGATAGAAGCAAAACATCCCTTGCCATCCACAGTTATCCGCAAATTGCAGATTATAGCTGTAAATGTAGTTTTACGTCTGGATATTGTGGGCCATTCCCTCGATTGCGATAGGACCAATTTTATGAATAATTGTCACGCCAATGCAGTTGAATTTGTCGTTTTATTTTCCGAACGCGTTTCATTTCATCCTCCGAAGCAGTTTTACGATTCTCAACACAAGTTTCACCGCGCTTTTCTTTTTTCCGGAAAGTCTAGACCAGTGGTTCCCAATTGGTGTCTCCCTTGTACCACTTCAAGAAAGGACTCAATCTCGCGGACACCTTATACTTGAAATTATAATAAAAAACGAAACATGTTTTTCGCGATTTATTAAATTTTAATCCAATAAGAAACCTTACAAAAAAAGGACCAAAAATATATATGAAATGCTCTCGGATGCCTACCCAAGTTAAAGAAGTGTTATAATTACCCGATATTTTGGCGATCATATTGTGTCGCCATCTTCCGGTGAAGTGTAACTATAACTTCACCAGAAGATGGCGACAGAGCATTGTGATCGCCGAAATAGTGTAATTATAACACTTCTGTAACTCGGCTAGTCACCAAAGAACATTTCATATATTCTCAACGCCGAGAGAAGCTGCGTTCTTATCCAAAATTATAGTTAGCGGTAATAATGTTTGCGTAATTGTCGTTTCTATTTATCCTAATTGGGAACCACTGTTCTAGAGTATAGGTTCCCAACATTTTTTGGCCTACTACCCCCTTTCCGGAAAAAAAACAAAATTACTCATCGTCCCCTTTTCACAAAAATGAACACACACTCCTTCTTGGAATAAATAATACAACCCACAACGCTCTAGCCTTAGTGGCTCTTAACCTACTTGCTGAAACATTGATTTAATGGTAACCTGCACTATTGTATAAAACCAAGGGCATATTTCTAAAATTACACTATTAAAAATTATAAATAATACTAGCTGGTACCCACGACTTCGTTCGGGTTTGTAAAGAATTTGTATTGAAATCTAACAACCATAGTGTCCGATGGGAGACGTGATGCTATTACCACACACAAATGTCAGTCATCTGTGCTATGTAGTTCAGGCAGCAAAGTAATATTACAGACAAACATGTTTTTGGATGAAATACGAAAATATCCATAATCGACCAATTTCAACCACCATATCTCCCACACTTCCACAGTTACTGAAATTCGACCGACGAGCTACTACTGCACACAAACGCCAGTGATATGCGATCGTTAGTTTTCGCTGAAAAATGATACAGCATGCCACATGCGTCTTTGGCAGAAATATGAAATTGCCGCAGGTCTACCAATTTCAACCCCCATAACTCCCACACCCCCATAGCTACCGACATCTAACAACCATAGTGCACGACAGGAGACACACAAGCACCAATGGTCTAAGCTATGTAGTTGTGGGAGGAAAGAGAAGTATAAGGAGATACAAAGTTTTGGTCGAAATAGGAAAATGACCTGCATTGACCATCTTCAATCATCATATCTCCCACATCCCCACAACTGTCGGCATTCGGCCAACGTTGTGTACGACAGGAAACTACTTGCTACTTCCACACACAAACACCAGTGATCTGTGCTAGGTAGTGGTGGCTGAAAAGTGAAATATAAGAAAACACAGTCTATTTATATATATATATATATATAAATACATATATAAGATTGGTGTATTGTTGACAGCTTGGTTAACAAATAAGTATTGCAAAAAATGTTATAACTAAAGAGATTAACTTGATGTAATGACATCAGTTTTTCGATACTTCGGGCCTTATTTGTTATCGGCAATCTTAATTCACCACGTTGCACTATTGAAAATCTGGTTCTTTTTTCTTTTTTAGATAATACAAATTTCTGACTACACTAAATCTTTTTTGCCTCATGTGATGATGGGAATTGAATTAGAACCTTCTTTGGTGCAGCCCTTAAAGCTGGATACAATATTGGACAGCAGGGGGTTGTGGTTGCTGCTTAACTCCCCGTAAACACCTCCTATGATCTCTTCAACGACCCCCTGTGGGCTGTACCATCCGCGTTTGGAACCATCTAGACAATGGATGAAATTCAACTAAGGAAGAATTTCGTATTAGTTATCTTATTTCAAATGGGCTATTCATAAAGCCACCCATGAACTTTTTCACTGAGATTTTTCCGCACACTTTAATTGTAAAGCATGTGAACTAGTGTTGAATATCTAATGTTACTCCAACATTTCTTCCAGCGAAAACTGATGTGATTTGCGTCTCATCCACTCTTACCATATATTAGCAAGTTGGTCATTTTAATCCGTAATAAATGTTTCAGGAGACAGTCATGGTAGAATCAGAGAGCTAAACTTGGAAGGGACCGGAAATGTAGAACCTAACTTCTCGTTTTCTGTTTCCGATACCATATCAGCTGGTGCTCTTACTTTACCTTCCAGGAATCACAGATTCCGAGGCATGCGTGAATTTAATTTTTCATAGTATTTTTCGTTTCTTCATAGATATACAGGAAGTGTATGTTCTAGAAACACAAAAATACTACCTGGCTGACTGATTCCTTTCAAGTATGTTTACAAGTGTGATGCTTCGACTAGGAGAAAATGTTTTCAAAGATAATTGCTGCTGTCGCTGTATTTCTCTGCAACGCTGACTGAAAAAAATTGGCCGTGCCTAGTGATGGCTGACTTCGAACATCTGCTGCATTTTTTTTTTTTTTTTTTTTTTTTTTTTTTTTTTTTTTTTTTTTTCTTTTCGTAACGAGCAAATAACGGTATAACGGTCTCTATATTATTATAACTGATATTTGGTTAACGAAAATAAAAACTCAATTTTAGACCTGTAAATAGCTACAGGGGAAGTTTATAGCTAGCATACGGACACATGAGCATAGCACCCTCATTCCGTAAATAATAACATTTTATTTAGCCGAGTGCTTCGCATAGTAAAGGACAATAAAACACACTGGGAACGCCCGTATCAATGTAATAAATGTCAAGAGCAAGTCTCAATAACGTATTTTCTTTTAACTCTCATGTGGACAGTCGAACTTAGTCATGGAGCCGCCAGAGAAAACAGGGGATTAAACCAAATGACGTCTGCTTAAGCACAGAAAGTCTTCTGTCATTTTGGCTATCATAACTCATTATTTTAAAAATTTGTGCGGAACTATCGAACATGCTGATTGCGTAGGATATGGTTGGTAGAAGGGACATTAACGTCAACAGGAAAAATAGTGTGTCAAAGTCTTTTTGAATAAACGAAACACTAGTGTTGCTTCCAGGGTACATCGATTTCGCTGATACATCCCGTTCAGTACACATATTGTACCAAACAAACTTCCTATCACGTCTTTCCCATGTACATTATATACAAATATTTTTAGTATTTGGTGTTTAAATAGGTATGATCGATATTGGCGACAAAATTTAAGTTCCTAGCTAATACCGGTTTTAAATTTTCCCTGCAACAACGAGACACTTGACTAATTTGATGACCACTGTAGTAGTTATTTTCAAGAGAAATGTTCAGAATAATGGAATCATAATTCTCTACTTAACGAGGGCTATATCGAACAATCTTGGATAGAAAAAATTATATTTCGATCTATATTTTTATGAGACTCTCCCAGAACTTTACAAAATTACCAGCATTTTTCCGCTGCTTCACTCGAGCGGAGAAAGAATTTCATTTCTACATAGAGTAAGAAAGCATAAGCATTTGTAAATTGAATTCACCAATTTCGTAATTCGGGAAGACGTGGGTTCGAATCCCCGTCTGGGCATCCAGATTTGGGTTTTCCATGGTTTCCGCAAATCGCTCCAGCAAATGCCGGGCTGCTTCCTTCAAAAAGGCCATGGCCAATTCCTTCCCGTTCCTTGATCCCAGTCTCATCCCGCCTCTAATGACCTTAGTCGTCGACGAGGGGTAAAGTCACAGTTAAAAAAAATCGTTACGCTTATTTTTAGTTAAACTTACTTTTAGTGGCTTCATGAAGGTTTTCTGTGTATTACAACATACTGAATTTCAGATGTATGTAGAAACAATTAACCAAAGTTAAGTTGTTAATAAAACAATATCAACAGAATCCAAAAAGTGGAATGTTCCTCTGTGTTGTAGCATGAACTTGCAATCTATAAAATCGATTTTCCGAGCAGTTTATTATGATCACCGTGACAAGAATGAGTTATTAATTACAATCTTCTACAACAAAATTCCATGGGGTTTTATATGGCAACCTTTTACTGCTAGGTTTCTCTTAAAAGAGTGCTCATTGCAAATGCAATGTTATCTTAGGCACCTATCTGTTCTAAGTACGACGATATATCATTTCGTCCTTCGTTCTTCGGTCCCGCAGATTTTCTGCTAGACCATAAGCATTCAATCCGTGAAAACTCCGTACGAATTAAAGCAGGGGCTTTTGCAGGCTGCATACACAAACCGTTAGGCAGATGTAGCTAGTTCGCAGATTTATACTAGTATTGATAAATACGATATTCGTCTTTGGGTTAACGAACGCATAGTAGGTATAATTAAGAAGTGTACAACATTTTCTGTTCTAGTGACAGAGACCTTACAAAGAACGACAGAGAGACGGGAAAACAGCAGAGCGTCAACAACAGAGCTCCGTTTACCTTTGGATATCAAACCCTAAAGAGAAGAAAAAACAAAAGAGCAAAAAATAAATAAAAACATATATTCATTATATTTCGACGGGTGTACTTGGTATGAATCACGAAGCAAAAGGCATTCGGCATTCATACACTGTGGTTGGACGATAAAAAGAATGCAGGTACAATTAGGGTCTTCATCAGGTAGACGAATCATTCCGACCTTATTGTATCATGCCATCGCTCTACTTTACTCGCTGCGCAGATGTACGAAATTTAAGGGATGTCTCTACTGCACTTCATCTTCTTCCTATTCAGTGTTAGGCCGTGTCCTCTTACGGTCTCAGTCCATCTTTTCTTGATCTTCCTACGTCTCTTCCGCCTCTGGGTTGGTGTTAGAGGATTTTTCGTGGGATCCGGTCCGTCTTCATCCGTAGTAAATGATCTGTTCAAGATGTTCTGTAGTTGTGCACAGTGTGGGGAACTGGTATATCTCTGAGTTCCTTAAGGATGTCATCTGGTCTTTTCATCTCTCGTAGATGTTACATAGCCTGATTATTATGTGCTATTGAAGAAGAGATTATCTGAAGATACTATGTATTATTCCAGTAACTTTGTGAAGTTGTGATTTTTTTGTTGTATATCGCTTTCTAAAAGTTGTATCGTAGGTGTTTAAATACTGTTTCTTGCTCTGTGAGGGTGTTTTCTACTGAAATTTTTATTATCTTGTGATCTTTCCCGATGAAGGCCACAACTTTGCTTCTACTGAGGAATATCTCCGTTTTGTCGTCGTTTGCTGTTTTATGATGGTTCTGCTAAAAGTACTCGGTCATCTGAAAACAGTAATGTATCTAGGACGGGCTGTCTATCTATGCTGATACTGCTATGGGGTTTTTGTCGCCAGTCACTAAATATTTTGTTTATACAGGTTGTTACAAAAAGGTAAGGCCAAACTTTCAGGAAACATTCCTCACACACAAACAAAGAAAACATGTTATGTGGACATGTGTCCGGAAACGCTTACTTTCCATGTTAGAGCTCATATTGTGGACGGCTATGATACAATACGCCATTCTCCAGGGCTGCATCAGTGCATCAGGGATTCCATGCGACTGAGGGTGGATGCATGTATCCTCGCTAACGGAGGACATTTTGAACATTTCCTGTAACAAAGTGTTTGAAGTCACGCTGGTACGTTCTGTTGCTGTGTGTTTCCATTCCATGTTTAATGTGATTTGAAGAGAAGTAATAAAATGAGCTCTAACATGGAAAGTAAGCGTTTCCGGACACATGTCCACATAACATATTTTCTTTGTTTGTGTGTGAGGAATGTTTCCTGAAAGTTTGGCCGTACCTTTTTGTAACACCCTGTATATGTGTTGAATAGAAGTCCTAGTCTAACTCCTCGATTGATGGGTTAAAATGTAAATTTCCCGTACTTCTTTCCCTCCTGTCTATATTGCTGCTTAATAATTTTGGAGTATGGAATATATACTTACACGTAAACGAGAGCAGGCCTGGGGTTGGAACCACTTTGGTCTAGACCCGGCGGCAACCAGAGTCGAACCTGGGCCCGCAGACCGCCCGCCACCTCCACCCAGGTGTCCAGCCTCTCTGGCAGCGCCTTGGTAGCCAGTCTCTCCCTAACTGCAGAGTTGTTCACCCACACCGTAGCGCTCCCTGCGGAACACGGAGGCGGTGAATTGTGTAAATCGGCCCAACTATAAGCAAATGTAGATGCATGCACAATTAACGTGCTGCGCATGCGTACTTAGCGTAAGGCGCATGCTCACTTAACGTTCTGCACATGCGCACTTAATGTACTGCACATGCACTCGTAACGTCCTGTGCGAGCGAATTTAATGTACTACACATGCGCCCTTAACGTTCCGTTGATGCAAACTTAACGGTATACGCATGCACACGTAACGTTCTGCGCATGCGCAATTAACGATATTTTGATGCAAGCAGCTACGACAGTTAACGCTGTTTCTTAAGCTCATATCAAACTGTAGTATTCCCTACATCGTTTTCACTTAGTTCGCGTTACGTTTTATGTGTATTTATGTTTAAGTATGAGTATATGTGTTTCACGAATACATTTAAATTGTATCAAAAATGTTAAAGCTTCAATTGCTTTAAGGGGACACAGTCGCGAAGGACCTCCAATAAGAAATCATTGTTAAAACAAGCAAACTTCAGGTACACTTTCTGAAGAAACTAATGGAGAAACAGACCTGAAACTTTCGCATTATACAGATAATACATCATCTGCAAATCACATAAAGATTTGTTACCAAATTTTATATAGTTTATGAGTAATGATTTTTTGTTCTAAAAGACAAAAAATTATAACTTTTTTTTGAAATATCTTGGAGCTTGTAAGTTTGTTCTTGTTGTTAGGATAGGTCTCGTTTTTTATTTGATTAATCATTGTATTTATTAACAAGAGATTCTGAAATTTTGATGTCTTTATCAGTCTTAGATTTTGAGAAAAGAGTACCAGAAGATCAAAAAATGTAGTTTTGAGAAAAAACTGTATTAAGAGTTTTACATACAAGAAACTTATGAACATTAAAATACGGGCACACTATTACCACCCATCACGAAAAAATCAATAACTCCGAATCTAATCATCAAATTTTCATGAAATAAACGGCAATTTGTAGCTAAATAATTGGAGCTTTGGACAAGTCTAAAAAGAAAAATTCGATTTTTTTGAGCCTATTCGCGACTGTGTCCCCTTAATACTCATTGGCGTGATGATGTGAGACAGTGTATTTATATGCGGAAGAATCAACATTATTAAACACGTTATTATGCACCAATGTTTTAGGTTGCATTTTGTTTATTTATATTCGTTCGATGTAGGTGGTTTCATTATATTCTTTTATCGTTGTTATAGTAAGAAAAGAAATATGGAATCATGTATGTATCGATACAGTGAATGTATTAATGCGAGTGTTGAAAAAGCTTTAACTTTCTTGCAGAAATATTAGCAGACGGAATGGGTTATTTACGATATGAACCAGAAACCAGCGTTCAACCGATCATTGTTGACGGGCTTAGTGGATATTTATTAAAGAAAGATTATATTTTAAGATTTTTTCAGATTTTATCACTGTAGAATCTGGAAAAAAAATAGAATACCAACATGAAATGGTCGTGGAATTTAATGTGTATCATAGTCATTGCTGTCAGGCAAAACATTCTGCTCAAAATTCATACGTTAACCCCAGTGGCGTAGCAGGGTTAACAACAAGGGCCCCGGTGCAAAAAATAAATATTTTGGGTCCTCAGGCCAGATGGGCGACCTTTTTTGTTTCAGATGTACTAAGTGAGGTTTGCTGGCAGTGGCTCCCTGGGTATTAGGGGGGCCCCCTGAAATGAGCTTTTGGGGCCCTTGATCTAGGGGTCCCTGGTGCACCGCACCGCCTAGCCCTCCGATACCTACGCCCCTGGTTAATCCTACATAAAATACACAGATAAAAGTGTGCATGGCCCATATTGGTTACACTTCTCGCGCGTGTACACATAAATTCACACCAGAATTTTTATTTTATTTTTAGTAAAAACCACGTTAAAACGTTATATGCACAAATAAATTAATTTTTGGAACACAATTCGTATGTTATGCTTAAAAATCTACCGGTATGGATTCGGGAGAGAAGGTGTTATTTTTTTTATTCTAATACTTTGATGATAACAATGTTACCATTACCATCATGATGGATGTTGCTATAATTAAAACACAAGCTACAGGGGCGGTGGGTATCTATGAATAGGATGTTTTACTTATCCGATTTTTACTGTAAGACAGGAGTGCTTTGTTAATTCGAGTTGTACTACGTGCATGTCAATTTCCATATGTTCCTTACGGACTGTGACTGTTACCTTGTACGGAATAGTCGCGGCGAACCTTTACCAATTATGATACTACCCGTGGCGTTGATGGTCCCTTCACCGTCATCGAGCCAATACCAATTACAGTAATTTTCAAAGGTACCTGTGGATAACTGCACAGCTCAGAGGGATGCGTTTAGAGCGCATTCTATTGCGAGAGCTGGTACGTTCCAGGGTTGAAAAGTTTAACATCGTTCAGAGTTCAGAATTGCTGTAATGGCGGGTGAATGAGTCGCAGTCTCTCAGCTTGGGAATGAACCTAGGACTTCCAGCCTGACCGTACTGCTCAACCTCAGTCGAAACCCCGGTAAGCATTACTATCTAGGCTCCTGTATCGTAGCATAAAGTGTTTTTTGGGTATATTAATATGAATGAAGATGGATGGTACTATAAACACTAACATAACGGTGACACATTTTAAAATTTCCTTGTAAGTTATTGACTTTTAGGGACCTTGCATGTATATATTGAATAAGGGACAAGTCTGCCGCCACTTTTCATTGGACGCTGATGTGTTTGCCACCTGTTCGCGGTGAGTGTTTGAAGTGACGAGTCTCGTTCTAACCTTGGCCTTCACGGCATGACGAGCAAGTTCCCAGGCTGACGTGGCTGTGTCTTGAGAGACAACTGCCTACAAGCTACTTGCCATATGTTTCAGCTACTGGAACAACTTCAGAATTTCAGGATTTCATTGGATACGACAGGAAGTCATGGTCTGTATTTCTACTATTTTGGAAAAGCATCAGGAATACGTAAGCACACAGAAAAATGCCTACATATAATTAAGACAAAGAAGGTTCATATTATACTCTGGTTAGTCAACTATCCATGTAATTTATGCTTGAATCATTAATCATTAATCATCAGCAGCAGCGGTTAACGCTCTGACCTCGCATTCGGGAGGACACCTGTAGAGAAAGCAGAAATTTTGAATAATGTATTTAAAAAAAACTTTCACGACAGAAAACTCGGAGGAGGTTCCGATATTTAACAATCGTACCAACAAAATTATGAATGATCTAGTTCTCGATGTAGAGGGAATAACTAAACTGCTTATGAATGTAAATCCCAATAAAGCTCCCGGACCAGACGGTATTCCTACAAGATTCTACTCTAGGTACGCAAAGGAAATTGCGCCGTATTTGATGAAATGATATACCGCCTCCTTGGATCAAGCGAAAATACAAAATACCAGCCGAATGGAAGACCGTCATCGTAATTCCAATGCTTAAAAATGGTAATGTTAATGATCATCAAATTTATAGTCCGATCTCATTAACCTCAATATTCTGCGGGACTTTAGAACACATCATCTATCAAATGTGATGCGGTTTTTGGATGAAGGTGAGCTTATATACCTAATTCAACATGGATTCCGAAAAGCCCGATGTTGCGAAACACAATTTGCCCTTTTAATTAATTACTTGGACAGTATTATAGATCAGCAATCCCAGGTTGATTTGGTTCTATTAGACTTTAAAAAAGGTTTCGACACTGTGCCTCACACTAGGTTACTCAGGAAACATCGCGGTTACGGTATATCTAGACAAATATGCGACTGGGTTTCAGACTTCCTGAAGGGCAGAACACAGTGTGTAGTTCTCGATGGTGAGCGTTCATCACTTACTGAAGTGAGGTCCGAGGTTCCCCAGGGTAGCGTGATAGGGTCTCTGTTGATTCTCATATACATTAATAATTTGTGCGACATAATAAGGGGGATGAAAAGATTATTTGTCGATGATGCTATTATTTATCGTGAAATCACAACCCAGGACGACTGCGCTTTGTTACAAGACGAAATTATGAAAATAATTGCATGGTGTAAAGACTGGCAGTTGGAGTTAAACGCTAAAAAGTGCCAAGTCATGCGTGTAAGTAAAATGGTGACACCATTTAGATCTGAATATATAGTTAATGGTACGTTCTTTAGAACAGTAGATTCCGCTAAATACCCAGGGGTAACAATTCGTAATAGTTTGTCGTGGAATGAGCATATCGGGAATATAATTGGGAAAGCAAATCGTATGCTCCGATTTCTAGGTCGTAATTTAAATCAATGCACTCCGAAAGTTAAATCGATTTCATACAAGTCACTAGTGCGGCCTCACTTAGAATATTGTTGCTCTTTATGGTGTCCCCACCAAAATCGATTAATGGAGGCATTAGAGATGGTGCAAAGAAGAGCTGCCCGATTCGTGTCAGGTATAAAGCGTAAGTGCGATGTTGAAGGAGTTAGGTTGGGAAGACCTGGAGCACCGAAGGCGTTGCTCTCAAGCTAATTAAAAAATTTTCGACTGACGTATTTCGGAATGAGAGTAAACAAATATTGCTACCAGCAACATTCATATCTCGGAATGACCGCGAAAATAATATAAGAGAAATCAGTGCCAGAACCGATTCATTTCTGTACTCATTTTTTCCACGAGCGATTAGGGAGTGGAATAGAAAGGATTTACCGGGAGAGTAAATATAAAATCCGACAGGAGTAGCTTTCGATAAAGCACTTCGGCCATCCTGATCTGGGTTTTCTATGGCTTCCCCAGATCACTCCACGCGAATGCTGGTATGGTTCCTCACAGTAGCCCATGGGCGCCTCCTGCCATATCCCGTATATCCCTTCCAAACCATTACCTTTCCGGATAGGTGCAATGCACCCTCCGCCATACACTTTTAGCGAATCGAGGAGTAATAGTAATTGTAGTAATAGAATCGCCGTCCGGGTATCCAGATTTGGGTTTTCCATGATTTCTCCAAATCACTGCAGGTGAATGCCGGGATGCTTTCTTCAAGAGGCCATGACAGAATTCCTTCGCCTTCCTTGTCCCCAGGCCTTTCCATCCTCTAGTGACCTCGCCGTTGACAAGCGTAAAGTCACAAGAAAAAAATCATCATCAGGTGTCAACATTGTTGCTGTAAATGGTTTCCACTACATGGAGAGATAAATCATGTATACTACTAGATAAATATTAACGTGTTAGCATCCCGTTATTTTCCACATACATTGAAACCATGTGCCATTACCGTCTGCCTGCAAAACGCGTAACTATGCTCTGTGTGTGATTAGTGTACGAGGCGTATTTTTTAAGTAAGTACCGTTTTGTCACACCGTGGCTGCAGCGCTACGGTCGGCGTTCCGCGCATGCGCACTGGGTACCTGCATCTCTTGGCACTGACGCCATTACAGTCTAATTCTTTCATGTTTACGTTGTTCACAGAGTGTTTAAGATGCTTCCGATAATCGTGAATCCAGCGACTGTGAAGTACGGGCTGTTATAAGATTTCTTTGTGCTAAAGGCCTAAAACCGATCGATATTCATCGTGAGATATGTGCAGTTTACGGACAAAACATTATGAGTGATGGAATGGTGAGAAAGTGGGTGAGAGCATTTAAAGATGGCCGCACAAATGTGCATGATGAGCAACGGAGTGGGCGTCCTTCGGGCGTTAATGAAAGTTTGGTGCAGAAAGTGGACAATAAGGTGAGAGAAAACAGACGCTTTACGATTTCCTCCTTGTGTGATGACTTTCCTAATGTTTCTCGTAGTGTTTTGTATGGCATTGTGACCGAGCACTTGAATTACCGAAAATTGTGCTCACGTTGGGTACCGAAAATGTTAACGGATGTGCACAAAACCAAACGTTTACGCAGTGCGTTGACTTTCCTTGAGCGGTACCACAACGATGGTGATGATTTCTTAAGCCAAATTGTTACGGGCGATGAGACATGAGTGGCCTACGTCACACCTGAATCAAAGCAACAGTCCATGGAACGGCGGCATTGAGATTCATCCAAAAAAGTGAAGTTCAAGCAAACGATTTCTGCCCGGAAAATCATGTGGACAGTTTTTTTGGGACAGAAAAGGAGTATTACTTGTGGAATTTCTGCCTCGTAATGAGACAATCAATGCAGCAGCTTATTGTGAGACAATCTGCGCTGTTCAATCCAGAACAAAAGACGTGGCAAGTTGAGCAAGGACATCGTTTTGCTGCATCACAATGCCCGTCCACATGTGGCTAATCAGACCAAAGATCTCATCACATCTTTTCGATAGGAAACTCTAGATTATCCTCCGTACAGCCCTGATCGGGCGCCGAGTGACTACCATCTGTTCCTGTACTTGAAGAAACACCTGGGCGGTCAGCGTCTTGAAGACGCTAACGAAATCAAAACAGTTGTGATGCAGTGGTTAACAAGTCAGGCGGCAGACTTCTATGAGGAGGGTTTTCAAAAACTGGTATTACGTTATGACAAGTGCCTCAATATTGAAGGGAATTATGTAGATAAGTAAAGTAAGGTACAGGCTTTCATGTAAAAATAAAATTATTGATATATATTTGCACGTCTTTTTTTAATTTAAAAAACGGTACTTACTTAAAAAACATGACACGTATTTTTGTTTGTCAGATGTGTATGTTCTAAGGCGGGAGATTGGGGACCGTCCCAACACTCGTCTTGATGACTGCGGAAAACCGCTTAAAAACCACAATCAGGATGGCCGGTACGCGGGGACCAGGACTCATAGTCCTGTTGCACGGCCCTCACCCAGTGTGGTAGCGCCTCAACGCGCACAGCCACAGTAGCGCGTCACTGAAAAGTCCCGATCTTTTAGTTTCACTGTAACTGATTTAAAATGGTCAAAAACGTTCGTGTAAACTCCCCCCCTCACGTATTTTTTTAAAGTAAACACTTCCAAAGGGCGCCATACGATGTTTGGACAGGGGTAAATCTACGAGTTAGCGACTTCCCGTCACCGACATGGTATTACGTATTGTGCGTATGATATACGCTTTGGACGCTTTTAGTTGGAAAAAATTTTATGAGTTCGCGTTATCAACATGCTAATGTTAACATTATATCTGTATCTATAAGTATGGCGTGTTGCGCTTGCTTGACAGTGAAAATATAGATTATACTTGTTTCTAATATATATATATATATATAAATGAATGTATGTATGTTTGTTCGCTGGTTTGTTTGTTCTTCATACAAATCCACAGTTTTCATCCGATCTCGATGAAACTTTGCACACTTATCCTTTGAGTAAGGAGAAAAATACTTTCTACATTTGGCCTGAAAGATTATCTGTACAAATAATACATGTTGTCAGTAGATATAAAAGGAGACAACAGGCCCACACAAAAGAAATGCTAATGAGGTCCCTATTGTTATGCTAATTAGGCCACTTGACTTGAGGGCCACTTGACTAACCCCAGTTTCACCTCTATGTTCTCCCCCCTCCCACCTGTCAATCATGGCCACTTGACTAACCACTTGAGGGCCACTTGAGCGACCCACCTGTCAATCATGGCCACTTGACTAACCACTTGACTAACCTCAGTTTCCCTTCTATTGTTAAACCACAGGTGTGTCGCGGTCCTCCCCTCCCCCACCTGTCAATCATGGCCACTTGTTTGAACACCTGCCTTCCCTAGCACCAGCTGCCCTCACTTGACTCGAGGGCCACTTGAGCGACCCCACCTGTCAATAATCGCCACTTGTTTGAACACCTGCCTTCCCTAGCACCAGCTGCCCTCACTTGACTCGAGGGCCACTTGAGCGACCCCACCTGTCAATCATGGCCACTTGTTTGAACACCTGCCTTCCCTAGCACCAGCTGCCCTCACTTGACTAACCACTTGAGCAACCCCACCTGTCAATCATGGCCACTTGTTTGAGCACCTGCCTTCTCTAGCACCAGCTGCCTTTGGTGTATTTTTTGTTAGGCCAATTGAGCGACCCAGGTGTGTCGCGCAAGAAACCGGTTTGTAGAGCGGGCGGGCAGGAACAAACCTGTTTTTGTAGAGCGGGCGGGTGAACAAAAACCGGTTCTTGCTACCTGGGGATGGCCACTTGTTTGAGCACCTGCCTTCCCTAGCGGTATAAGAAGCCTGCGTCAGCCATCCGTGAATCACTTTTGCTCCGCAGTTCAACGAGTAAGGTTGTCTCTCTCTCGCTCTTCTGAATTCCAGAAACCATGTCCGAAGATCTCTTCAACTACGAAGGTAAGTTCAATCACACTTGTATAAATAGCATACAATATACTATCATATTAAATGTATACTATATATTATGTTTTCTTTCACAGATATGGCGGCACTTTTAGAGTTAAGCCAACTTGATGATTATGGTATGAATTTTTTAGTGATTGCTCATTATATAGTTAGGTGTTGCTAGTTTCGCCGCTATATCATTGGTTTATTTTCTTTTTTGCAGGAATTGATGAACTTCTAAATATTGCAACCAATGAACTAATTGGTGGTAAGCATTTTAATTTTTTTTTCTATTTCATTTTTTTTCTGTCTGCAGAATGTGGTGATTTCGAATTGTTCAGCTTTGAAGGTATGCCAGTTATAGTAGTTGTATATTTATCTGTTTTTTAATGTTGTTCCATGATTATTTTGACACTGATATACGTTTTCGTTTTTATGTTTCAGATATGGAAGCGGCTTCAAATCAGCAGCTGAATAAACGAGATGGGACTCCATCACAGTCTAACTCCCAAACGACCACGAACAACTTCTAATGGTAAGTGTAAAATATTATTTTTTTCATATTACATAATTTGTTTTTCGTTCATATTACTAAATTTTTTTTTTATTCTGTTTCAGATTCATCGCAGTGGAGCTTAGATGGTCTGTGCACTCATTTCAAAGCTTACCATCATCCAGTGTACCACCGACACCATCACCACAGGGATGGATAATACCGACGCAGTCTCTGGTACAATATGTTTCTACACCACCGATACCAGCAGGAGATTCGCCTACACGCCCGAACCATAGAGTTACTGGTAAGTCAATACAACTTCTTTGAATTATTTTTTTTATTTACATATTTATTTATTTTTCAATGTTACTAAAATTTTCACTTTTTTCTGTTTCAGGTTCCGGTATACAGGGGTCGGCCGCAAATGAACCTGCCGCCGTCAACAGGAATGATCCTGCCCCACCACCACCACTGTGGCGACCCTGGGAAACACCAGCCACAGCAGCTGCTCCTCTTCGACCTATCGCTACCACGTCATCATGGCGGCCGACCCCGGCATCACACCAGCCCGGTGCTAGCACATCGACATGGCAGCCGACCCCGGCATCACACCAGCCTGTCGCCAGTACATCATCGTGGCAGCCGGCCCCTGGTTCACACCAGCCTGTCGCTAGCACGTCATCGTGGCGGCCGACCCCAGCTTCACACCAGCCCGGTGCTAGCACATCATCATGGCAGCCGACCCCAGCATCACACCAGCCTGTCGCTAGCATGTCATCGTGGCGGCCGACCCCGGCATCACACCAGCCTGTCGCCAGTACATCGACATGGCAGCCGGCCCCTGCTTCACAACAGCCCAGTGCTAGCACATCGACATGGCCGTCGACCCCGGCATCATCACCAG
>JARYHS010005397.1:0-29249 GCA_031002005.1 Vandiemenella viatica
TACTTTCCAACAAGTGAAGGATTTTGAACCCATTTCCTACTATATTTCCAACGTGTTCTGCCAGTTAAGAGTGTTAACCAATGTTATGTGAAGATATTTACAGTTCAAATCTTCAATAAGCAATTATTTACCCACTTTGTAATCATAATCAACATTTAGCTTTTGATCTGTATACCTAATGAGCTGGCTCTTCTTTGCATTTATCTTCACCCCATATTGACTCAACCAGCTAGATACCCTGTCTAGATCACCCTGCAGATGTTTACAGTCTTCAACAGTTTTGATCTTACTATATAACATTATGATATCTGCAGAAAATATAACTTCTGACAGTAAACCATCAACACAAACATCATTAGAATAACAAATAAGCACTGGTCCCAATACGCTATCCTGTGGGGCACCCATGTACACATCCACTACTTTTCATACTGCATTCCCTACTCTAACTATTTTGGTTTCTACCTGTTTCTAATTCTTCTACCCAGCAAATCACTTTTACATCAATTCCAATAGTATTTACCTTATTTAACACCATTCTATGGCTCACTCTGTCAAAGGTCTTTGCAAAATCTAGTGCTATAATATTAATTTGACCTCCACTGTCCATTTAATCAGAAATATCTTGCATATGTCCCACAAACTGAGATTCGCATGAATATGCTTGCCTAAAGCCATGTTGCTGACTTGAAAACCACTTATGCTTCCCAGAGACATGTCAGAAGTGGTTGCATATTAGTCTCTCCATTAATTTACCTACACTGATGCCAACTGATTGGCCTGGAGTTTTTGATCCTATTTGTCACCGCTCCCTTTTGGACCGGTACTATTATCATACTTTTCCAGTCATCTGATAAGCAGTTAGTATCCAGACTCAGTTTAAATAACATTTCAAGATAAGGTACAATGTCACATCCTGTTAGCTTTAAGACATCTGTAGCAATATTATCAACATCAGCCCCTTATGCTTTTTTTTTTTTTTTTTTAGCTTTCTTAGTATCTTCATGGTATCCTAAGGAAAATTTAAAATTTTTTAGTCTGCTTATTTTTCATTGCGTGGATAGACTTGTTATCTTATTTAAACCATCTAATTCCTGAATAATAGTCCCTAATGGTATCACTAAATCAGTTATTTAAAATCTCTTTCTTTTTCAAATCCTCAGTAACTTCTCCTCCATCCTTATCTATAATTGTTTCAATGCCCTCTCTTCTCTTCAGTTGTTTAATGTTGCCTTAGAAAATTCTAGATGCATCAGCCAGTGGTCCCTCTGCACCAATAATATTATTCATAAACCCATCTTTAGCCACCTTTGTCGTTATTAATGGCTTGTTTAGTCGTTTCAAGTATTTCCTATTGCCTTGCCGTCTCTTAAATCTGATACATTTTCTTTTCATCAAACTCTTTAACCTCCTCACCTCTCTATTATAGTATGTAGCTTCTGTACTTCTCTTTAGTTTCTGTTTTGGAATAAATATTTATTCATACTTTTTTCTATCTCCTTGAAATCATCCCACTTTGAATCCACTGTACTTGTGGCTTCCTTCTATTTTCTGAAACTTTCACTAAAATATCTTATTAGTTTTGTAATTTATACCTATTTCCCCTTTCAATTCTGGCCACTGGTTTACTGAATCCCCTTATATACATCTATGATAAAACAATATTGAGATAAATACAGCAAAATTTATGAACATTAGTAATTGAATTCATGAGTTTCAGTATTATTTCTATTTTTAAGAACCATATGTACTCTGTTCCTCTATGATGTATAAAGTGTTCTGCTACATATCAAGAAATGACAGATGTGTTTTGAAAAATTCCTGCTTCTATTTACACATACCTTCAACCTTCAGCTGGAATGCTAACTGCTCAGAACCAGCTGGATTCTTAGCAATACAGGCATACAGACCACTATCTTCTTCTAAAGCATACATAAGATGCAGCTGTTTCCCATTTGATGAAATATAAATATTTTCTGAATCGTAGTTTTTGAGTTGAATTCCATTCTGATAAATACAAAACCATTTGTTACATAAACAATCATAGGATTTAACAGAGTGATAAATACATTAATTCATGTTTTGAATAATATGTAACAAAAACAAATAATTAATAATACTTACAGCCATAAGTACAGTCAAACCTAACTTGTTATTAAAAAGTATTCAATCTTCACTAGCAGAATAAGATTTTATACATTAAGAAATGATTATGCACAAAGTCACTTACGAATAAGATATTGATTGGAGAAAAACTGTACACCACTTCAGGAAATATGACATTAATATGGTAATGTAAATTTTGTGATACAAAACAAAGTATACAAGTTTGCTGCAGATGTACATAATCACTTACATTTTAGTACCTAGTATCCATGGAAGCACCCATCTGCACCCATTGGTACAGTGGGGAGAAGAGTACAAGAAAGGGGGCATTAAGAGATAAGAGTGTAGGGAACAAATTCCTTTGAGACACCATGTGCTAATAGTGTATTCATCAGGCATTTAGAACTCAATGTTTTCAGAGTGATGAGATGGCAATTTGGAATGTAATGTGTAAGCACCTCCAGTAGATGTTATGACTCGGAATTAGTAGACTGGTATTTTACTTGGACATAGAACTCTTTCAGGGCATCATTGGTGATTCTAGGTACAAATTATTTATTTTGTGCCATTATTTGATGAAACTTCCACTAGGCAGTGAAAATTAGATAGGATAGAGAAAATACTGTAACTTGTCACATTTCACAGATAAAGCCAGAAGGGCCAGACAAACATACACAAAAAATACCAACACACTTAAACAATATTTTACTTAATACTGTAAAATATTGTAAGGTGCATTTGTGTGTGCGTGTTTATTTGGTCTTCCTCCCTTGATCCGTGGTAAATGACATGTCATTTTCCCTATCCTATCTTGTTTTGAGGCATTATTATAATAAAGCTTTGGATATGCTATTGGAATATTAGTTAAGAAGTTGTGGAATGCAGTGGATATATCTGTCAAGGATCCCTTTACCAATAAGACAGTAGTACTTGATGTGGAAAGAGTGATTGCTGTTAAATGGAGTTATTATTTATGTTTCATATGGATGCATGTATCTGACTTTTTTGATCACACCAAACAATCATTAGTGAATGTGGATTGGTTTGGCAGTAATTTCAGATAAAAATTCAGGTAATGGTAATAAATGACAGAACTTATGAAGTAAAGGAAATTGTCTTCTATATAATTTAAAAGTATGTATTTCTGTATTAAAAATAAATTTTTCTAGAAATACGTTTTAGGTGGCCTAGAAAGAGTGCCCTCCTAATGCCACAGATTTCGGTGCAACTATTGGTTTATTGCAAATACTTTGCCATTTTATTGATGATGGACACAGGAATCTGAAGAGATGGCACATACTTATTAAATCTTAAGCATCTTGGGAGTTGTGACTCAGATGAATTGAACAAATCAGCAATTTCATGTACAAATTTTGTCATTATTGTGATGAGACCATTGTTTTGCCAAGTTTTGAGGGCTCAATTCATAGTAGAATCTGATTGATATTCTGGAAAAAAATAGTATTTATTTTGACTTCAGCATATAACATATTGATTTGATCATCAGTCTTCAAAGAAGTTGGTTGATTAAAGAATAAGCCCAACAACTTGGAGGACAAACCATGATCAAGTATAATTCATTAAAGTTTGAGTCTCAATAAGTTTTGGTTTTCAGTAAAACACCCTATCCGCCTACATGCAAAATATTTACTGTGGACACATTATTAGCAGTTGAGAATATATTACTGCACAAATTATATGTGTAAATGTGAGTAAGCTTTTTAGTACATTGTATTAAGTAATAGAAGGAACTCACCAAAAAATAAATACAATTGACTCAAGTAATCATCCAAGAAGTGAATATCTTGTGTTAGTACCAAACACTGACAGTAAATTAACAAGAAAGTGCACACCATTATCTAACAATCCATACCCCAAGACTCACTGTATGTAACACAATTTTCTTAGTTGATATTATTCTTAAAGACACTAGTTCTGGCCTGGAACTTAAAATTTTTAAACTTTATATTTTATTGGGGTGTTGGCTAATTTATTGTTCAAAGAATGATTAACATAAAACTACTTTTAACAAGCCCTCATTATTTAAAGCACTTTTCATCATTATTTATCTTTATTTCATTGGCCTTTAACTATCTTCTTCCAACAGTTACGTCGGTGGGGACCATACTAATTATTATTGAATGATGTATTACTGGTTTATGCATCAGTGTGAAGAAGTAAACATAACAGTTTTTAGAGCTCCTTCAGCAACACTATATCCAACTCGATTAAATGACACAGAAAAACAACAGTAGAGAAATTAAGCACAAATTTATGGAAAGTATAACCATAAAAAATATTTCAGAATTTAGGGACAAAATGAAAGATGGTGTTCTTACATACTCTGCTGATCAGTAAATGATATGATCACACTTGAAATCACTGGAAATCTACAGAGTCAATCATGAGTACAAATTTAAGCTGATTCTTTTACAACAGCACTTTATGGGTAAATTAATAGAGTGCTGTCAAAACACTAACCACCCTTCTTACCACAACACTCACCAAAGACCTCTAATACTCACCAAACTGTCCTGATCTCATCTTCAAACAGCAAAACATCTGTTATGGGTTTTACATAGTATTTTCCTTTTGTGGAATGTGGCTTCTTTCTCTCCAAAATCCTTCCTACTGACCATCCACACACCCTTAAGAATATTTTGATCCATAAATACCTTCTTCCTGACTTTTCCTATCCACCCAGTAAATCCTTCTTCTGAAGCATACCAGACTGCAATATGTGAAGTGTCCCCCCAGCAATGACCCTCCTTTGAACTCTGAAGAGTCAAGGATTAGAATAAACTATCAAGGCAAATGGAGTAAAGCAGTCATGTCAAGTGGGGTGTTATAACATATCTATAATCTCATTGAAACCATTTAGGAATAGGTTTAATCCACAGAACAATTATAGTAAAGCATTTCTACCAGCAGTAAAATACCTTCTAGTCTGATTTCAAGGCTGGCTTTGTGAAAGATAGAAATTTCAGTTAGAGTAGTTTTCCAAGTACAACAGTGTTAGCTACTCGTGATGAGGATCATTCTAAAGTGTATTTACCATACTTGCAAAGATTTAGTTTGGAAGATATTTTTTTTTTTATGTTGTTAACCCATGTGGTCAGAGGAAGCTAAACATAAGATTTGAAATAACTAATAAATACAAAAAGTCACAGCAAATCTTTTATCACCAGTTCTAGTCAGCACCATCTAGAATGTTTAGAACATAAAACTAATTAATTAGGCAAAGTATAAGTAGGACTTTTAATTAAAAAAATCAAAATCTAGAATAAATAAGAAAAAAGTGTGACACTATTTTCAGGAGATAGGGGAAATCAAGAGGATTAAAATCATTTATTGGTTTTGGTAGAAAGTCTAATATTTTGACAAGATAAATCAAATTTTTGAAATATATTGTCAGACATTATTGGAAAATGCACCAAGGATGATGACATGATAGGATTGGGGTTTAATTTAATAAAAGCCATTTTGGAGAATAAGCTGAGCTAAAATAGATAGAATAAGTTACCTAAAGACTAGTGTGTTAATTGCGAGTCAAAATTCTTAGCAGTTATTTAGACATTAATTTTTAAACTTTTAAGCTGACTTCACGAGGTCAAATGATTCAATAGAAGGAAGTCAACCACTTTAATTTTTTGCTCAGTTTGGCTGCAAATTTTTGAGAGTCAAGTCTGCGTTAGTATGTAAAGTCAGTGTTTTCAAGCATTTTCTAGAAACCAGTCCGCATGTAGTAGGTGGAGCCATGCCACCTCGTGTTAGGTATTAGCAGTACTCTAGTATGCCATAGTTACACTTTCATCCTAGTAAGGGGCTGAGGTGGAAGTTTGTCTTCTTTTGTGTGTGCTTAATCTGTGATCATCAAATGGAACTGTTAGTCTGATTGCCTTATTTGAAAATATTGAATCTTGGTATCAATGTTTTTGTAAGAAAACCTTTCAGAAGATTGTAATTTTTCATTGAAGTCTAAACTGTGTCCTGTGCGCTTTATTTACTTATACCTTTCACGTTTGAGGTACATTTCAATCATGTGGCAACCGCGGGAATAAATAATCAAGTTACCAAGGGCACCGGTCATTATCAAATTAAGTTCAAGCATTGTGTAGGAAACCCTCAGCTTCACCTATGCTTGACAGTGTCTCATGAGTACCAGGTGACAGATACAAGAAGATCTGGAGTATATTGGGAAATAGCAATCTTGAATGTAGGATACAAGTGATCATTTTCTACAGAGGACCAGTAACTTTGATGGTGAACCTTCATTTGATGTTTGACTGGTAGCTATCTAAGTGTGATGTAACATTAGGGAAGTGAATAAATCATAACTGAACAACTTATATGACCAGACTCATTATTTTAAGAATTAGAAACCTTTGCAAAATTCCATATTTATTTCCATCATTCCATATTTATTTCCATACACCAGAAGTGTATCTACCAGTCCAGTGGCCATGAAATGTTGTGAGATAACAACCACAGATTTAGTTAACTTGCGTAAGTAATAGATAAAATAATATAATGGCATGTTTAAGTTGGCTAGCGTGTAAAACAAAGATTTAAGCTATGAATATCTCTGACTGTTTCGATGTTTTGTTTTGTTTTACTCGTTGATTAGTAGACTGGCTTAAGAAATTGTTGTATTGAGTTTTTTTTTGTTAAACTTGTGAAAGTCTTAAAATATTGAGAGTACAATAAAAAGAAAATCAAACCGAAGGAGAATTCTTTTCAATGACTGATGAATTAATTATTTTTTAGAGAAAGGCGAGGCGGCTAACGTTTGACATTTTTGGATAAAATCAAAAGTGCATAACGGGCCCAATCAAACAGCAGAAGTAAGTATTAACCTCGCAATTGGTGAACCTGGACCAGGATTATGGGTGTTAATTAAGATGATTAACATAACACCTTAAACGTCTGGAGTTTCTTCTGAAGCAGTGGTTTCAGTTGAGCAGCAGCAGAGAGCTGATCTACGGGCAAGTGCATCAAGTAAGAGAATTCCAGTTTTCATTCTGTTTTTGGGGCTGCAGTGTCAACGATCAGATTCCAACAGGAAGGATAACTAAATTTTGAACACTCAGTAAATTATTATGAAAGTGGAATCAAAGTTGAACTTACAAGTTGAGTTACATTTTGTTAAAGAACAGTTGCAAAGTTAATTTTTTTTCATGTGACAAAAGTAGTTAAAGGGGTAAAATTTGTGATTTTAAGAAATTGTAAAGAAAAGTAATACCATCGATTAGTGGTAAAAAATTTTATCATATAAAAAATTGTACTAACATGTGTAGAGTAGTCTAGAATCTGTGGATTTCCGTCGAGAAGCAAGAAGCTAATAAGGAATTATTACAGAATTATTACAAACAAAACAAAGAAAAGGGGGAATTTATATGTACAGCCAAATTAGTTAAAAGAGCAAAAGATCAGCATTTTAAGCATTTGTATATTATATATGTGTCGGCTTTGTTTCCAGATATAAAGCCGCCGAATTTTGTTGTCTCTTTTCTGTGATAATATACATGTTTTCAGCTGTTACGATAAAAAGTTGTAAGTTAATTGCTATTTTTTTCTGTGTGTTCCTAAAAATTGTGTTGCAGAGTTGAATGTGGACAGCGTTGTATCATTGTTGTGGATTGGAGTTGTAAGTTTGTAATATCGATTGCGGTTTAAAGAATTTCTGCTAAGAGTAATAATACCGTTGTGTTGCTTGCATTATGAAATTTTAAATGTCAAATTATTATGGAAAATAAAGTGTGGAAAATTGGTTAGTGAGTTGGGAGAAACAAATAGTAATATGTCAGAGGGGGAAACGGTAAGTTCCGGAATCTTAAGTTTTGATGGGAAATATGAAGACCTAATGGGTGTCCGAGGAGATAGTAATTACGGTGCAAAATAATTTCAGTAGTAGTCCTATTAATAACGGGGATAAAGATGGGGTTACCGGTTATTTTCCAAACAATGATCTCAGCAACATTGATGAGGATGACGAATTGGTTGATGGAGAAAATGAAATTAATGGGGGGCAGAATTCAATAGGACATGCAGTTTTGCCAAAACCAAATCAACCTGAGTACGCTCGAGAAGGGAATACAGGACCTAAGGTTGCTATTAAATGCTATCATAGAAATGAAACAAGAAATGAATCAGAGCCAAGAAAAAGTTATTCAGAGAATTGAGAAAAATCAAGAGAAATTCAGGCAAGAATTGAAACAAGACATAGGAGAACTTAATGAAAAAATCGAACGTAGTCAAAGGAGGGCAGAAGAGATGATGGGGAGGATGTCAGACAGAATTGAGAAGGTGGAAAAGGAATCAGAAGAAAGATTACAGACGATTGAGAGCGATATTTTTGAAGTTAAAAAAAATGTACAGCGAGACGTTAATGTTTTGGTAGGTCCGCTGTATAGAGGAAAAAAGAGAAAATTATCGCTGAAAGAATAGAAGGATCACTAAGTCAGAAAATTGGAAGGACATCAGAAGGATATTGAAAGCAGGATGGAAACTATTTTAGAAGGCCAAGTGCAATGTGAGATTAAAATACATAGCGTAGCGGAACATGCTGATAATGTAGGAAGACAAATTACTGGTTTGTCGACGGAAGTAGGCCAAATATGTGGGAATATGAGTCACATTAATGAAAGACTGGAAAAAGTGGAAAAGCGGCAAGACACCGTGGTGAGCCGTATACCAAGTTATTGTGAGATTACTTTACCAGAGACTGTGTTTGAACCAAGCGGAAAAGTACACCCCGCTGATTTTGTAAAGATATATTCCCGAACCTTGCCAATAGAGTGGTCGGATACAAATAAAATCCGCTATGTACAAAGCAAATTAAGAGATGAG
Source organism: Vandiemenella viatica (assembly GCA_031002005.1). Lineage (NCBI taxonomy): Eukaryota > Metazoa > Arthropoda > Insecta > Orthoptera > Morabidae > Vandiemenella > Vandiemenella viatica. Next base: position 8,956 of record JARYHS010005397.1, read on the forward strand.
GCTTTTTCATGGAGTTTTGAAGTTACAGAGAGGTGTACTAATTATGACGATTTCCTAAAAATGTTCCGAGATAGATACTGGTCTCAGAGAAAACAGCGCAAGGTAAGGAGTGATTTTTACAACTGTAGGAGATACTATAGAAGCGACGGCAGTATGAGGAAATTTTGCGAGGAGATGAGAAAGGAATTGCGGCACCTGGACCAAAAGATAGGGGAAGTAGAACAAGTGGAGATATTGCTACAAAAGCTGCCGCGGCAAGTTCAAGATAAACTGGTGGTTACTCAATGGGATAAGATGGAAGATTTCTTGGACATGCTGGAAAGACTCGACCGATTCCAAGAAAGTTATGAAAATAATATTGAAAGGAATCGAGAATCTGATCACAGATATGGTAAGCCAAGGGACTATCAATACAGGGAGCGAGCAAATCATTGGCCACCGAAAGGAAGTGGAGGATATGGACGAGGATTTCACAGGCAAGAATCTCGGGAAGAGATTGTTGAGGAATTCAAAAAGCATAATTTTGGTAACAATGTAAGGAGGTACGACTGGAGGAATAGTTCTAATATGAACCAAGTAACGCAAGAGGGAATTGCGGATATAATGAGCGTAAAATGGTGAGACACCCGGCAGAATACAGAGGAAGAGGCTATTTCGAAAGAAGTACTCCCGGAAATGGTGGAAACTCTTTTGCAGCAAACAAGGAATATAATCAGGGATCAAATTACAATGCAGAGACACGAGAAGGAGGGAAAGGCAGATTTCGGCGGAATGAAGAAAGGAAGGAAAACTGTTAACCGGGACTGATGCGGTCCGTTCAGTTTCGGATTGGAAGGGTACAGGACCAAAATGTAATGATAGTAATATTAAGAAAGGAGAATTTAAGGCAGTAAAGTTAAACGGTGAATTGGATCGAGACCGAAAGGATTATGACGATCACGAAGAAAATTGTAATTTAGCGAAATGTTACGTTAATGAAGTGAAGCAAACACAGGAAGAAGCTCCTATACATTGGTGGGAATGTTTTGAATTGGAAAATAATAAATTAAGAGTAGGGGACGAAAGGGAGAACCCTAAATATAGCTGGACAGATGAAGGAATTTCCGATTTGATGAGAATAAATGAATGGAGAAATGAAGATCAGAAGGAATGTATTTCTTATGAGGAAGTGGTGGATGACATGGACAATACAAGTATGATTTCAGAAGGTGCAGTGTCAGAGGAGGAATCAAGTGAAGAAGACGGATGTTCCGGAATGGACAGTATTGTGAATGATGAAGAAGCTGAAATTAGTAATAAGGAAGGAGGTAAAGAAGGAGCCAAGGAAGGTTCAGAAGATGAAGTTAGATATTTTTTTACCAGGAAGGACGAGTTAAACGAATGTGACAGTCTGTTAGTGCCTGGAGAGTCAAATACAGAGTTAACAAAGAAAGACGACGTAAGGACAGTATCAGCAGCAAGTTGTGGAATAACTAAAGTAGAAGTTTATGACGACAATAGCAAAAAGAATGGAAAACAACCAACAATGGAAATTTGTTCGAATAGTCTAGAGGAGAAATGTGAAAGTCACGTGAAATTGCTGAAGATAAGAAAAATGGGAATAGAGAAAGAGGAAGATAATGGAATGAACGAGTGGTCTCGAAGAAACATTGAAACCGATCTATTATTTGAAGAACGGGATTTGAGGACGGGGTGTAGAATCCAACCTTTGATAAAGTTGTCAGTGTTTGATATTGAAGATTACGGTTTGGTTGATACAGGAAGCCAGGTGACTGCGATATCACAGTCCTTGTATGAAAATATTGTTAAAAGGAAAAAGATAACGGATATGCCTATTTCTGGAATACAGATTGTTGGGGCAACTGGGAAGCTAAGTAGACTGGTACGACGAAAAATACGGTTGCCTCTGAAGATAGGCGAAATGGACATGGAGCAAGGGTGTCTAGTAGTACCAAACCTCGCAATAAATTGTATATTGGGTATGGATTGGATGATCAAATACAAGGTGAAAATCGATTGTGAAGAAGGGAAAATTAAGTTTGTATGGAATGATATGGAAGGAGAGACAAATTTTAAAGGTGAATTATTGAATGCAGAAGACATCGTGGGAAATTTGAAGATATCATATATGAAACAAAATTGTTTGGATTGTTTGGAACCAGATGAGTTATTAATGGCAACGAATGGGAGCGACCATAATTACGAACAACTAGTTTTGGATAAAGTAAATGAAATAGATTGTGAGCTTTGGCAACAGAAAGAAGATGTAAGAGATATTTTATTAAGGTATGCAAAGGTGTTTTCGAATCGTCCTGGAATTGTAAGAAATTTTGAGTGTGAATTAAAAATAAAACCACATACGCCATTTTTTGTAAGGCCATATCCGATACCTTTGGCACAAAAGAAAGCAGTGGAAAAAGAAATAAACCGTATGATTGAATGGGGCATTATCGAAAGAAGTGATAGTATGTACAACAATCCTTTGGTTGTAGTGGGAAAGAAAGACGGTACCGTGAGATTGGTATTGGATGCAAGGACGCTAAATAAAATTGTGGAAAGAGAGACCGACAGACCTGAAAATTTGGAAGAATTATTACAGAAATTCTATGGGATAAGATATATGACCAGTTTAGATCTCACCGCTGGCTATTGGCAAATACCGTTAGCGTTTGAGTCCCGAAAATACACTGCTTTTTTGTATGGTGAAAATGTTACCAGTATAAAGTATTACCTTTCGGTTTAAACATTTCGGTGTCTGTGTTTATAAGGGCGTTAGACCAAGTGCTTGGAAGTCAACTGTTGAGCAAATTATCAATATATGTTGATGATATTTTAATAGCTACCGAGAGTTGGAAGGAACATTGTGAATTAATGGAACAGGTGTTCAATGCATTAAAAGGAGGGGGCATGACTATAAAGTTAGCGAAATGTGAATTCATTAAGAAAGAAATAAAGTTCTTGGGGCATGTGATAAACTCAGCTGGAATAAAACCAGACCCAAAAAAGTTGGAAGCTATTTATAAATTTCCGATTCCCAAAAGCAAGAAACAGCTAAAATCATTTTTGGGTTTATGTGGGTTTTATCGTAAATTTGTTTCAGACCAGTCATTTAATAATTCACATTTAAATAATTTATTAAAAAGGAAAGTAACTTGGTTATGGACCACAGATTGCCAAATAGCATTTGATAAACTGAAAAGTGAATTAGTAAATAGAAAAATATTGTATCATCCTGATTTGGAGTTGCCTTTTTGTATGGCTACAGATAGTAGTGACTATGGACTAGGAGTACATTTGTTTCAACTAGTTAGTGTAAATGGGATAAAGGAAAACAGAACCATAGCTTTTGGCAGCAGAACTTTAAATAAGCACGAGCGAAATTATGGCGTTTCTGAAAAAGAAGCTCTTGCCATTGTGTGGGGTTTTGACAAGTTCAAGTATTATTTGTGGGGACATAAAACGATAGTGTACACGGATCATAAGGCTTTGACTTTTCTTCAGGAATGCAAATGGATGCACGGTCGTTTGACACGTTGGGCATTGTTTTTGCAACAGTTTGAATATGAAGTGAAATATATAAAAGGTTACGACAACAAGATTTCAGATGCATTGTCACGGTTACCTATAGACCAACACAAGTTGTGTGAAACGGAAGATACTAATAAAGTTTTTAGGATATACTACCTCAAAGGAGTAGAAAATGAAATAGCGATGAAGGAAATATATAGAGGCATGAGGAGGAAGCAGAATGAAGATGATTGTCTTAAACTGATAAAACAAAATTTGGGAATTCCGCAGCATAATAAATTGAAAAAATATTACAAAGTGTACAATGGAGTGCTGTTTCGAAGGAGAGATGAGAATAGTGAAGAATGGAAGGTTTGCTGGCCCGAAAAATATGTGGACTTGGTCATTGATTACACTCATTTGAGTTATGGACACTATGGTGCCAGAAAATGCACACAGAAAATAAAAGAGAATGTAATATTCAACAAAATGGAAAGACGAGTGGCGAAGAGGTTATCAGGCTGTGATAGATGCCAGAGAGTTAAAGTATCAATGGTAACAAGCAAAGGATTGATGCAGAGTATTCAACCAGAAAATGTATTGGATCTAGTGGCTGTAGATCTTTATGGACCTTTGCCGAAGGCGAGGGGAGGATTTATGTATATTTTCGTAACAATGGATGTGTTTTCAAAATTTATCAGGTTGTACATAATTCGAAAAGCAACTGGAAAAGCGTTAGTACACAAACTTGAAACGGATTATTTTGAAAAAATTGGTCAGCCTAAGTCAATTTTGTCAGATAATGGCAGCCAGTTTGTTTCTAAGAAATGGAAAAGATGTATGGAAGACGCCAATATTAAACACATCAAAATATCTGCTTATCACCCTGCAAGCAATCCGGCGGAGAGAATCATGAGGGAGCTTGGACGATTATGTCGCACGTATTGCAGTCATAAACACACAAAATGGGTTGAGCATGTAAAAGACTTTGAGGATGTCATAAACAGTATAGTTCATGATAGCAGTGGTTTTACGCCTTATCGGATTATGATGGATAAGGAAGCCCCAAACTTGGTATCAGAAGTAATAAAAATTCCTCCAAAACCAATTATGAGCAAAGAAGAACTGACCAGAAAGGTGAGAGAAAACTTGATGAGAAGGGCTGAAGAAAGAAAGAAACGTCATGACCAGAGGATTCAGTTGACTGAATTCAATGTTGGTGATTTGGTATTGGTTAAAACGCATGAAAAATCATGTGAAATCAATGCAGAAATTAAGAAATTTTTTGATATATATTGCGGGCCTTTTATAGTCAAGGATAAACCTCATCCAAATGCTTATTTGTTAGTCTACCCTGTATCAAAAAAGAGATTTGGATTGCGGAATATAGTAGACTTAAAGCTTTATAGGGCGAAGGAACACTAATATTATGACTGATGATCACACAGCACATATTCTTATTTCGCCATGTATGGTATTAGATATTTCGATACATGTTAGATTTTTTTTGTTGAATTGAGGCAATTTTTTAATAACATAATGTATGTATTGAGTTCTAATTAAGTGGTAGTCTAATTTTAACTTTAATAATTTTTATTAATTGAATACAATATCTAAAACTGATCCTGAAATACGATGAGTGTAAAATCTGAACATTATTTCGATGAAAAGATTTTGATAGACTTATTTAGTTGAGTAATTTAGTTGTTTTTGAAAATGTAACTGTGGTTGTTATTTAACATTTCGTTTTGTTGAAATCATCATTTAGTTAAATAATGATTTAACTGCTCCGAAATGGGGGGCATATGTGAGATAACAACCACAGATTTAGTTAACTTGCGTAAGTAATAGATAAAATAATATAATGGCATGTTTAAGTTAAGATTTAAGCTATGAATATCTCTGACTGTTTCGATGTTTTGTTTTGTTTTACTCGTTGATTAGTAGACTGGCTTAAGAAATTGTTGTATTGAGTTTTTTTTTGTTAAACTTGTGAAAGTCTTAAAATATTGAGAGTACAATAAAAAGAAAATCAAACCGAAGGAGAATTCTTTTCAATGACTGATGAATTAATTATTTTTTAGAGAAAGGCGAGGCGGCTAACGTTTGACATTTTTGGATAAATTCAAAAGTGCATAACGGGCCCAATCAAACAGCAGAAGTAAGTCATTAACCTTGCAATGTTCTTTCTTAATCTGCATATTTCAAATGAGTGAGAACTGTTGTAAGTATTATACAAGTCAGATTGTTCCTACAGTTAAAAATTAAAGAGCAACAACCGCTAACTTCATTAATGCTTACAACACCTCTGTTCACATCAAATCCACAACCTACAACAAAGTTTACACTACAATAGTTGTCACCCAAATGACACAAAATGCTCTCTCCCCAATAGCCTAGCCATTGGAGGCAGACACATCTGCTCCAATCAAGAATTCTTACCATGTAAGACTAGTGACCTTTTATCCTTTACTCCAATAACCTAACACCAGCTCTTATATCCCATAATTAAGTAAACAAATATCTTTAACCAAAAATTATTGACCACTTAAAAACAAACACCCCCAAAGCCAAAAGTAATTCTGTCATTCTCACCCAGTTCCTCTAGGCCTGGAATCCTTGAACCAGATTCTTCTTCATGGCTGCAAGTTTCTCAGCTCTTTTGCTGAAATGTATTTAAATTTGCCAACTGTCCTTCACCCAATACTCCACATCACATACCAACTCACCTGCTTCCATTGCCAGAGTTCTTACATTTGACTCATCTTGGACCAGTTATCCATCAGAATGAATGGTTAATAGACAAACAGTTAACACCCGAAAGGAAGGTCACCCTGTTGCTGCCCATGCCAGGTGTTGTAAACTCAATAACTGTTTCATAGTCAAATCCATCAAAGAACTCCCTGAAACTATATCCATATCCAAACTCCAGAGGTAGGAACTGGTCTACCAACACATACTGGATAAAGCAACCACCAGACAATACTAATTTTCCTCACGACGGTATACCCTTCATGTGCAGGTATAAATAATCTATATATACATAAATATACACTGAAGTGCCAAAAGGCATCCTAATATCTAGTGGGACTTCCTTTTGCCCAGTGAAGTGCTGCAATCCAACATGGCATTGACTCAACTTATTGTAACAAGTTCCCTAAAGAAATAGTCAGCCATCAATTATTGAGAAAGGATTGCCAGTGCAGGATGTTTCGCATGAACAGATTTCTCAATCATGTCCTGGATATGTTTGATTGGATTAATGTCTGACCATCTAGGTGGCAAAATCATTTGCTGAAATTGTGCAGAATGTTCATCAAACCAATTGTGAACAATTTTGGCCCAATGACATGACACAATATCATCCTGGTAAAGTACTTCATTGTTTGGGAACCCAAAGGCCATGAATGGCTGCAAATGGTCTCCAGGTAGCTTAACATAACCGCATAAGGTCAATATTTCACATTTATTAATTCTGGGATGTTTCCCCACTTCCTACAGCAAAATTTATCTAGCCTTATCAAATCATTATTTTCTCGTCCTCCCTCTAACACCAACTCAGTGACCCTGGCCTTTCTGCCTGGGCTCACCAAGGACTCAGATGGTGTCAGTGTGATCATATCTGACCTCCTTGTTAAAAGTTTCACCTACTTCGAACAATAGGGTTTAATACCAAAATATAGTGTTATATGTATTCATCAATCCCAGCTGCAATCATGTTTGGTTTAATTCCCTATCCATCCATAGTTTTATATATATATATATATTATAATTATTTCTCCACGATTCACTAAAAGTGTGTGGTGGAGGGTGCATTGCAACTATCCAAAAGGGTGATAGTTGGGAAGGGATACATGGGATATGGCAGGAGGTGCCCATGGGTTATTGCGAGGAACCATCCCAGCATTCACCTGGATTAATCCGGGAAAACCATGGAAAACCAAGATCAGGATGGCCGGAGTGATTTATCAAAAGCTACTCCTGTCGGATTTTAAGATTACTCGCCCAGTAAATCCTTTCTGTTCCATTCCCTAATTGCTCGAGGGAAAAATGAGTACACAAATGAATCAGTTCTGGCCCTGATTTCTCTTATCTTATCTTATTTTCGTAGTCATTCTGAGATGTTAATGTTGCTGGTAGCAATATTTGCTGGCTGTCATTCCGAAATACATCAGTTGTGAATTTTTCAATTAGCTTTCGTCGAGAGCAACGCCTTCGGTGTTCCAGGTGTTCCCAACCTAACTCCTTCAACACTTACACTTTCCATCCAACTATATGTACCTGTCACGAATCAGGCGGCTCTTCTTTGGACCGGCTCTAATGCCACCATTAACCCCTTTTGATGGGGACCCCATACCGAACAACAATATTCTAAGTGAGGACATACCAGTGACTTGTATACAATCGATTTAACTTCCAGAGTGCATTGATTTCATTACGACCTAGAAATCAGAGCATATGATTTGCTTTCCCAATTACAGTCTAGATATGCTCATTCCATGACAAATTATTATGAATTGTTACCCCTAGGTATTTAGTGGAATCTACCATTCTAAGGACAGTGCCATTAATTATATATTCAGAGCCAAATGGTGTCACCTTTTTACTTACACGCATGACTTGACACTTTTTAGCATTAAACTCCAACTGCCAGTTTTTACACCACGCAATAATTTTCATAATATCGTCTTGTAACAAAGTGCAAACTTCCTGATATTTGATTTCACAATGAATAATAACATCATAGGCAAATAATCTTTTCATCCACCCTTTTATGTCACATAAATCATCAATGTATATAAGAAACAAAGAGGCCCTATCACGCCTCCCTGGGGTATCCCAGACCTCACATCAGTACGTGATGAAAGCTCACCGTCAAGAGCTACACACTGTGTTCTGCCCTTCAGAAAGTCAGCAACCCAGTAGAAAATTTGTCTAGATATGCCATAACCACGAAGTTTCCTAAGTAACCTAGTGTGAGGCACAGTGTTGAAAGATTTTTTTAAAAATCTAATAGAATTAAATCAACCTGGGATTGCTCATTTATAATTCGGCACAAGTCATTAATTAGAAGTGCAAGTTGCGTTTCGCAGCATCGGCCTTTTCTGAATCCATGTTGATTTGGGTTTAAAAGCTCACCTTCATCCAAGAACTGCATGACATTTGAATAGATGATATGTTCTAAAATCCTGCAAAATATTGAAGTTAATCAGATAGGCCTATAATTGTGATGATCATTAACAATCCCATTTTTAAACACTGGATTTACGATAGGTTCTTCCATTCGGCTGATATTTTTCCTTAATCCAAGGAGACGTTATATAATTTCATCAAATACAAGGCGATTTGCTTTGCTTACCTTGAGTAGAATCTTTTAGGAATACCGTCTGGTCTGGGAGCCTAATTGGTTTTTACATTCATAAGCAGTTTAGTTATTCCCTTGACATCTACAATGAGATCATTCATAATTTTGTCGGTATGATTGTTAAATATCAGAATATCCTCTGAGTTTTCTATCGTGTAAGCTTTTTTAAATATATCATTCAAAATTTCTGGTTTCTCTTCGCTTGTTTCTGGTAACTCACCATTTTCCTTAATCAGCAACAGCATAACCTTATATACTGATGTGCCAAAAGTCGTGGGAAAGAAAGATGCAAATATCCTGATAGTGGTAGCACCACAGAAGAAATATCTAAATGTGAAATACCATGTCAGGTATTACATTTGTACTCTTGTGTGTCAAATAAAACATCTGGGCCACCTGTCAAAATGGATACCCATGAAGATCACACTGCACAAATATATATATATATATTCGTGAGTGGATAGACCACCAGAACCATTGAAGTGTGCCTTTCCGAACATAAACGTCATCTAAGGCTGGGGCAGCTTGAAAAGTCAGCCCTAGCAGAGCATGCTTTTGACCACGAGCACATGATTGAGTTTGACAAAATGGTAGTGTTGACCAGGGCTTCCACTTTCTGGGACTTGGTCATAAAGGACGCATTGGAGATTCGACTGAATGACCAGAACATAAATAGGGACAGCGGGCTCTTTCTGAGTGAAGCCTGGAGGCCCATTATTAACGACCTCCGACGAGAGCGAAGCAGGACACAACACGCTGTCCAAGCGGCTAATGACACCAGTCGGGTGCCGCGGGCATCCACGGACTAGCCATCGACCAATCAAGGGGGGGGGGGGGTCTCCCACCGGCCGAGACCGCTGGCACTCCCTGGTGGGGCAGATGTGCTCTGATTGGTCGGACGCCCCACGCGGGCAGGTAGATAAGGAGGTGCGTCGAGGAGCTAAGTCAGTCAACGCGGTGACAGCCAGCTTACGACAGCCTGCAGACACCGATACCTGATGAAGACAGCCAAGCTTGCTGTCGAAACGTCATGTTACTTTGACACCATCCGGCTGAACACCCGTGAAGATTATATTTAATATATTTATTCACTGCTGCCCTCTTCCCTTCAACTTTGGTGAGCGATATGTGTACTTTTTTATCTTTCCTTTCCACATTAATATCACCTCATTGAATTTCTTCCTACTCCATTGTTATTGAAATTAAAAAGAAAGAACATCATGAAATGGGAAAGTATGTGTGTAGAGAAATTATTATAGTGTCATATGCCCTATCACAGTTAAATTAAAAGCAATACAAACATAAATAAAATAAATAATGTAGGCTCAGAAAGAAAGTATTTGGCAATGTTGTTACCATTATACTCAGGCAAGTAATTTTGGAAGTTGAATCTTAATAGTAAGAGCTGAACAGCAACTACTAAGAGAGGTGTCATTTTAGAGTAGCCTACTAGCTCTACTGATATCAAATGTTAATATCTAATTACTGGAATTTGCTGAATTTAAGGATTCTGTTAATATATAAATTAACTTTGGCAGTAATAGTCAGTGATAAATTATACCTTTCTTCCCATGACCTTTTTGAATGGATTTATAATGAGCAAGCATTTTTTGGCTGTGGTTTGTTTTGAATAGAGTTTAGTTTATTTTTTGTTAGCAAATAATAACTATACTAAAATAGACAAGTGTTCGGAACTACTTTATCTTTTCCTATATTGAATAATAATTATTTTTCTTTGTAGGAGACTAGTAAGATTATATAAAGATATACTTACTTTGTACCATGCATACACTGGTGGAGGTGAACCTTTCAGCTCACATTTTAAAACAGTACGCTGATGTATTTTTACACGATTGTTTTGTACAGGTAATACTCCAGTTTCTAAAGTGGGAGGTTCTGAAATAAGAATTCAGACAACAATTAAAAATGAACTAAAACTCATGTTCAAAACCATAGTGAATCCAAAAGATTTTTGAGATAAGTAATATTTTCATGCAATATCTTTTCTTTATAGAATGAAGCAAATAGCTAGTTGCATTAGATATAAAACTGTAAAACTAAACAATATGCTGAAAAATGCTTAGTATAATGATTTAGACCCTTCTCTTGGATGGAGGAAAGAATTGTCCTGTTACTACTTTCATACAATTCCACAGAAATACTGAATTGTATAATATTATCATACTAATTCCATTATAGGAGATTTCAGTAAAAAATTTATGAAATTATCAACTGCTAAGAAAATCTACACAAAAACAATAATTAATGTGACCCACTTCCTCTTGTTACACAAGTTAATAAATTATGCTATTTATGGCGATCAACTGTACTTCTTTACATAGCTGTCATACCATAACTGATAAAAACGTCTGTTAGAATGAAAAGTCATTTGAAAACAACTTATTTTCTTATTATTTGTATGCAGACTATGTAATTTCCAATCATATTAAATGTTTGTTCTTCTTGTATTGTGTTGTGTGTATGCATCATTGATGACACTTGTTAGTTTTAAGTACTGTCAAATAATTAGGAATCAGTTTTGTCCTAATATTTCTTCACAACTTATCTAACATACATGTTCACATATTCGAATCACACATAATCATTCATTCACTACTTTTCTTAATATTAAACTTTGTTTATTTTGAACAATGATTAAATTATTATTTTATTATTAATATTTATAAAAAAATTAATCAATCTAAAATCCTATTCCTACATTTCTATTACTTTTTTGTCCATTTACGTATCAACATATAGCTTTCAAGGTATCTGATAACATATATTCTCAAAATCTGAATAAGGTAAAAATAAAGACATTGGTTACATTCTTTTTGGTTTTGAATGTTGTTGTTGGTCCTTCCATCTAGTAAGCATTGACTGGTTTGATGCAATCCTCCATCCCTTCAGATCTTGTTTTAAACTCATCATCTCTACATACACATGTCCTCAATTATCTGCTTGATATATTCTAACCTCTTCCTCTACAGTTCTCACCTTCAACTGTTCCCTCCACCAGCAATTTAGCCAATCCAGCATGTCTCAAAATATGACCAACAGCCTGTCTCTTCCTTCTGTAAGCTTCTTCCACAATATTTTTTTTCTCACACATCATTTCCAAACCCGTTCATTTCATTCTTCGTCTGTCCACTTAATTTCCAGCATTCTTCTGTTGCACCACATTTCAAATGCTTCAATTTTCTTTCTTTCTGGTATTCCTAAAGTCCATGCCTCCCTACCAAAAAAGTGATGTGCTCCACACATAGAGTTTTAAAAAGTTCTATCTATGTCCTAGATCAATATTTGAAACTGAAAGATTTCTCTTTACATGAGGGCTCTTGTTCCTAGTGCTATTCGGCTTTTAACATCATTCCTGCTTTGGCCATCAGTTGTAATTTTACTTCCCTAGTAGCAGAATTCATTTACTTCTCCTATTGCATCCAATCGTATTTTTATATTTAATCTACTGTGATTGGTACCATTTCTGCTACATTTCATCACTTTTGTCTTGCTTTGATTTATATTCAGTCCAAAATCTTCCTCCAGTATATTTTTCATGCCATTCAGTAACTTCTCAATATCCTTAGTGTGTTCTGCTAACAAGAAAACGTCATCAGCAAATAATAGCATACTGATTTTTTCTCCTTGAACACTCACATCACATAAAACGTTTTCTTTTACTTCCTACATTGCTTCATCTACATACAAGATGAATATTAATGGGGATAGATTAGAACCTTGTCTTACACCCTTTTTAACTGATACATGTCACTTATCATTCTCTACTTTTATTATAGCCACTTCATTCTTATATAGTTTATATTCTTCAATCTCAATATTTTAGACCTGACTTCTTTAAAATTTTGAACATCTTGTCCCACCTAACATTATCAAAACTTTTTCTAAATAAACAAATGCAATAAAAGTATCGTTGTTTTTCTTGTTCTGCACTTCAAGTATTAATCTTAAAGCCAGAATTGCTTGCCTTGTACTGCAGTTTTTCCTAAACCCAAACTGATCTCCACCTACCTACTATCTCTTATTTTACACTTTCCATTCTTCTGTATATTATCGTGGTCAGTAATTTTGAATTATGTGTTGTTAGACTAATGTTGTTGCAATTCTCACATTTGTCAGCTTATGCTTTCTTTGGAAGTGTGAGGGTGATCTTTTGATTCCTTTTTCTCTAAGGAAATTAAGAAGTTCTGCAGGGATCTTTACAATTCCAACTGCCTTATTTGCATTCAAGTCATTCAGATCTCTGTTAAATTCTGTCCTCAAAACAGGATCTCCTAAGTCATCAATGTCAACATCGCCTTTCTTTTCCACGGCACTATTGTTCAAGTCGTCCCCGTCATACAGTTTCTCAATGTATTCCTTCCATTGGTTAGCTCTATCGTCTGAGCTTAAATGAGGTTTCCATCAGCTGCTTTAATGTTTTAAGCTCTTTTTTTCATTTCTCCAAAATTCGGTTTGATCTTCCTATATACAACATCTACTTTATCTATGATCATTTCCTTTTCTACTTCTTCACACTTTTCTTATAGCCATTTTTCTTTTGCTTTTTTGCATTTCCTGTTTGTTTGATTCCTAAAATGCCTGAATTGCTCTCTTCCTGCTTCATACTGAGCAATTTTGTGCCTACTCCTCTGATCTATCAGCTCCAAAATTTGTTCTCTAATCCAAGGTTTTCGGGTGGCTTTTTCCCTAAAGCCAAATGTTTCTTTACCAGCAATCATTATTTCTCTCTTGAATGTATTACATTTGTTCTCCGTTGAGCTCCTTTTAGAGTTACTTCTTAGACCTAAGTCTACCATTTATGCAAATTTTTCTGTCGTGCTATATTATTTCAGTTTATTCACTTCCAGTCTGTTCTGCTTACTATGCTTCCTTATTCGCTCTAATTTCAGCCTGCACTTCAATATTATCAAATTATGGTCAGAGTCTATGTCTGTTTGTGGGTATACTTTACAGTCTAGAACTTGATTCCTGAACCTCTGTTTGACCATGATATAATGTAGCTGATATGTGCCTGTATCCCCTAGATGTTTCCACATAGAAATACTTTTTGCATGGTTCTTAAACAATGTGTTTGTCATCACTAGCTTATATCTTTCCCATAATTCATACAACCAGCTTCCTTGTTCATTTCTTTCTCCTAGAACAAAACTTCCTACAGTATTCCCCTCTTTTCCTTTTCCCACAATCACATTCCAGTCACCCATGATTATTAGATTTTCCTCCGCCATCACATATTGGATTAATTCTACAAGTTCAACGTATATTTTCTCTATTTCTTCATCATCTTCCTGTGCTATTGGTATATACACTTGTACTTACATCGTTGGGATGGGCTTAGTTTCTAATCTCATCAAAAAAATCCAGTTGCTAAACTGTTCATAATAACTCATCCGTTTCCTTACTCTTTATTCATTACAAAACCTATGTCAGTAATTCCACTGATAGCTTTTGTGTTAATTATTCTGTGTTCCCCATACCAGAAATCCTGTGCATCCTTCAACTAAATCTCACTAATGCTGACAACATTTAACTCAAAATGTTCCATCTCCCTTTTTAAGTTATTTAATCTACCCGTATTTTTCTTACCTCCAACTAATGTCTATCCATGCTGGTGTCTCCTCCCTGAGCAGTCCCTGCCCGGTGATCCAATTGGTGCATTATTTAACCTCCAGAATATTTTACCCAGTTAGAAGCCATCATGATATATGTAAATAAGAAGTTTACAAGTCCTCGGGATACCCTTTGCGTCTCTAATGATGTAGTTCTTGTTGTCATCTGCATCCCCATGTCACTGATCATTTCTGATTCATCCGCATTTAGGGGCCATTTCCAATCCATTGGCAAGCAGTGTGTGATTCCTTATACCATGAATCTCTGACACTAAAGCCTTGTCCGTGTATACAGGGTGAAGCACGTGAAGAAGAGGTTGAGATTTGGTTTGAAAAGGCTAACATCGTCTCTCCAAAACCCTTACAAGCCATGAATTCAATAAATATTTAATATTCTGCATCTATCTTCTAACAAGAGTTAGCATTACTTCCTCAAATTTTCTTCCATCTTTTTTTCCTACCATTTTTGAGCACTTGGATACTGATAACTGGAATATGTAATGTAATAATATCTTAACAAAGTATTGTTGTAAAACTGTGTCAGTAATTGCAGAATGATGATGTTGACAACTTACAGAAGTGTTCCACATTTAACACAGAAAGAACTAACTACACCATTACACATTCATGTAAGAGGCTTTGAAGACTGTTTGTGTTTCCAGCTATTTTTGAATGGCTTGTTAGCACTGTGTGAAGCTTAACTCTTTTTGGTCCAGGGAATTAAAAATTGAGGTTCTATTTAGGACAAAATGTTACTACCATGATTTATACAGGGCGTTCGCCGGAAACGCAACCCTCCCAGTCTGTTGCCGTTGGCAACTTGCTCGGACAGCGGGGCCAGCAGTTTCCGCCACTCGGCACCGTGAATCACCTCACTGTTTAACACCTCCGCTGCCCCAACAGTGCAGTGCAGTGACCCTTACATTGTTAAGAACGGTTTTTTTGCATGTAGCTAGTTTGTGACTTCAGTCTCTTAATCAGTGTTGTGAATAAAACGTTCTTTGCGGTTTGGCTGGTTTGGGGCTTCATACTCTTACTAATCTGTACCGTGTTTGAGTGTGAGTAAAATTATGGTACGTTACAGTTTGCAACAAAGAATATTTCTCTACGATACATATGTGAAGAAGAAGTCGTTTAAAAAGTGTCGCAGTAAATTTCGTCGCGAATATCCTGGCGCTTTACTGCCAGCTAAATCAACAATTCTGCGTCTGGTTAAAAAAGTAAGAGAAACGGGTTCATTTTTTAACAAAAAGAGACTGTCGGTCAACCGTATTCTCACAGAGGAGAAAATTGACGATATCGCTTTTCGACTAGAACAGTCACCCAAAAATCATTAAGTCAGTTAGGGCAGCGTGTGTCTCGAAATATGTTCAGAAGATGTGAAATGTGCATTACACAAGAGTGTCAACACTTCCAGCATCTTTTATAAGGTAAGCTAATGAATTACGTCACATTTAAATGCTTAGCACATACAAGTTTATGAAATAGTCCGCGGCCGACGGTCGAACAATGCCGGGAGCTGACCGCTCGCTCGCCGCGAGCAGTTTCTTCCTTGTAGCACTAACAGTGGGTTGCGTTTCCCGGCGAACGCCCTGTATTAATCTAATGGTAAGGCATCATTGTGTAATATGTTTTGGCTATGCAAAGAATTTTATTTGGAAAATTAATTACTTGTTCATCATGTGACATTTTGGGAAGAAAGGCGAGGATTGTGGTGAAAGTATATTCTGATATGATAAATATTTGGAAAATTATTAATTTAATTTAAAAGAGATAAAATTAATTAAGTAAAAGTTAAATAACTAAAAGCTTTTTTTTTTTTAAATTTGGTGCAGAAATAAGATTTCATGTTATTTTAAGAAAGTGCCATAATACCCTAGAAATAAAATGGCTAAGGGAGCAGATCAGAAAGGTTCCACACTAAAATTATTCTAATAATTCTCAGATTGGTTTGTTAGGTGGTCACATCGGAGTTATATTGTCGGTGATCAAGAATCTATGAGTATCAGTTGTGTCTTGGCAGTTGTTCATGTTAAGTCCACACTATTGCTTGTACGTAAAGCCAGCAAATATGTAAGTACAGGAATTATTGAAGAGGACATACTGTTTCTTTTAACTCAATGACTTAGTATAACATGAGAAATTCAAGAAGTACTAACTGTGTTTTGGCATAACCATTCAAGAAGAATTGGTAAGAATGTTGGTAACCAAGTGAATGTGATATTGACCACAATGGTGCGCAGAGCGAGAGGCGTTTCCGATCGTGAGAGCTTACCGCTGGAGTTGAAACATCTAAGGACTGTTTTTGATCATAACGGGTACTCTTGGCGACAGATAGAGCGTGCTTTTATCCAGAAGCCATCAAGACCACCGAATGAACAGATTGAACCACCAAAATCTCTTGCCTTTCTGCCATATGCCAGCAACACGTCCGGAAAGATTGGAAGGCTCTTGGCACGTTCTGGTATAAAGAGAATTTTTTGGCCGCCCGCCAAGATACGTGATGTGCTTCGCTCAGTTAAGGATGATTTAGGCCTGAGAATTCCTGGAATTTATTCAATACCTTGCGAATGCGGCAAAGTTTATATTGGACAGACGATCAGAACCATCGCTGAACGTATCACGAGCACAAACGACACTTGAGATTGGTGCAAGTAGAAAAGTCCGCAATAGCTGAACATGCGTTCGATCAAGAACATAAGATGGTGTTTGATGAAACGGTGGTGCTGGCCAGAGTCTCTTCGTTCTGGGACTCAGTAATTCGGGAAGCATTGGAAATTCAGCTTAACGATAATAACATCAATAGGGACAGTGGACTGTATTTAAGTGAAGCCTGGAGACCAATTATTAGGGATCTATGTCTTAAAAAACAAAAATCTTCTCAACAAGGCCAAATGGAAGCAAACTGACACCATGGACATAGTTTGCCAGCACTTACGTCTACAGGTTAAGCAACGTTGAACGTGGCGAGTGCTTGGATGGGTGACCGCGTATGGCTCCATGTAGTCACAACACTGATACCCTCGGCTTGCGGTAGATATAACAGAAGCATTCATATGGAAATTAAATGAAAACAGAAACGAAAGAACCGAAAATATAGGTACAGTCATGCTATGCAATGGCACAAGTACAAAGTGCCCTTGAGCATACTCTACCAACCACAATAAATAAAGCAAAAATCTACACCAGCCACATAACAGACAAAGAAGCACATGAACAATGCAGGGGTTTTCACCAATAAGATCATCTCTGATGATCAAAGCCCTGGTTTTCCCCTGAAAGTGAACAAATAAAAAGTGTCCCAAAACTAAACCATCCTGAAACCTAGAAGTAAAGCTACTGAAGGTAGTGGGGCTTCATACACAGCCGTTGACAAAAAAAAAAAAAAAAAAAAAAAAAAACGGTTAAGCAATGGTGAGCGTGGTCAGCGCCTAGATGGGTGACCGTTTTGGCTCCATACGCAGTCCGCAACACTGATACCCTCAGTTCCAGCTCGCTGATTGGGCGTCCTGGCAACCCTCTATACACAACATTCGAATTTCGGTGGCAACGAAGCCAGTCTGTTTGTGATTTCGAGAAGCAACATCTAAATAGACCTGATGAAGACAACCGAGCAGGTTGTCGAAATGTCGTTGTTTTATGACACCATCCGGCTGGACACCCATGAAACTTTCATTTATTCAAGTGAATGTGAATTAACTTTTGTGAAATCTTTCTACAGTTTTCATAAATGAAATGAAGTTCAATGTTCAAAACTTTTGTATTGTGACCAGTACTGGAAAATTTCTTTAAGTTTCAGTTTTTCATTAAAATGAGTTACTCTCAAATTCAAGGGAACTACTTTATTTAATGCACCATTTCATTATTGAACATTATTTACTAAATTTAAAATCTCATCTCTGTATGAGTAGGTGCCAATATTAAAGTTGATCAACCTGATACTTTTAAACTGACTTCTATTTAATATCAAGCAGTTACCAGTGTGTAGTACACAATTATTCTCATGGTCTAGAACTAGAGTGAATGGAGGTTGCCAAGTAAGATTATCAACAAAACAAATGAACAAACAATTAAACTCCCCACCATAGCCACAATTCTGCCTGACAGGCTGTCCTAACGAAAGACTTCCAATAGGCACACAATTAAGTGCTTGCCTTTGTAATTAGAAAGTACTATTCTTTCTCTATGTTGTTTAAAAGTTCTTACATAAATTCGAAAATATTCCTTTACTGTTCCTATTTTTAATTAATGTATGATATTTGGATTACAATTTATAAATGATAATATTAATCAGCTGTCCACTGAGTGGCAGTATATGTGTTTTACAGATATCATAAAATGTTAATTTGCCAAATCATTTTACGATCAGGTGATTAAGTTACCTTGAACTTCCACATCAAATTTCTTTTCAACAGTTCCTGCCATATTTATTGCCAGGCAAGAATATTTTCCACTGTGAACACTGGTAACATTTGGTACAATCTATAATTTAAAAAAGATACACAGCAGTTAGACAGGCAAAACAAGTGGAAAATTGTTTAAGTATTATGAACAATAAATCAGTAACTCTTTAAATTAACATCTTATAACAGTATAATACCACCTGATAGTGTGGCTTTGCATGTTAAGATGCCTCTACACCGGATTGAGAAGGTACAACAAGACTCAATGCAACTCTTGTGCCTGGAGTACCAGCTATCTTAAATGTGTCTTTAAGGTGGTTTCCTGCAATAATCTAGGTGAATGTTGTAACAATACCCTATTTCAAACTGATCAGCTTCACATTTCAGAATCAAATATACACTTTACACTCACAAGTTACACATTTCATGGACAGATGGCAACACAAGCTCTACCCCATCAAAACTATGACATGTCTAAAATTTGGTTGCAGATGGAGCCTAACTTTAAAATAAGAACAATCTCAGACAGAGGCTGGAAAACTAAATAAATTGCATTGTACAGTATTGGATCGGATTGGATGTGACAGAAAACTGTAAAAAAGTGGAAACGTTCAATGAAGATGATAATAATATATTATTTCTACATCTTTCATACATAACCAGAATCGATAAATGAAGTATCAGTTCAAAGATTAAGTGCTCCACTTTGGTGACATCATTAATTAAGAAAGGAATTTTTTAAATTCACCTGGTAGATGGCAAAATTATTAACCATAAAGGTCACAGGTATGCAAGAGTTCAGAGTCAAGCTGCTAGGCTTTTTTGGCGCCACTAAGGAGTGATTGCATTACTATTAGATAGAAGTACCAATTATCAGAGATATATTGATAAACTATATGTGTTTTCTAGACCAGTGGTTCCCAATTTCCTTTTGGCCATGGAACCCTAATTGATCATACATTTTTTGGCGGATCCCCATTTTTATAAGCGTAACATGAAAAACCGGTCTCCCATCGGTCACAAACAGAAGCAGAAGCGGTTATGACTCTTTTCAACGAACATTTTATTTAATTCTCGGACAGAACACGGAACCCTTGTCACCCATCCACGGTACCACTGTTGGGAACCACTGTTCTAGATATTTCAGATATTTTTGTTTCTATTAGCGAAACATTTCATCATTTCTAATTGTTTCGTAAGATATTTTAATTGATTCACTGCATACCTATTTCAGTTAACAAATAAACAATTGTTATAAATGAGCCAGTTATTCTTTAATCCTAATACAAACCACCAATCTCAGTATTCATCGTATATCATATGTGAAATTTTAGCACGAGCCATCTAGTAACAGTATAATACCACTAAATGTGATTTTAAAAGGTGTGC
>JARYHS010005401.1:0-29225 GCA_031002005.1 Vandiemenella viatica
CCACTGCTACTAATGACTTCCTAAACCATTGTAAAAAAGTTCTTTCATTGAGTTTAGCTTAAAGTTTCCTTAAGTGAATGTCCACACACTTCTTCTGAGGCAAGATAGTTTAACTTCCAGTAGTTACATTTGAATTTACATGACACGTACTGCTACTTCAAAACTGCTTCCTCAAAACTGCCTGCTTAAAATCTGTTCAAGACTGTCTGAGGCTGCTTCTGCTGCCTGTGCTGGTTGGCTTATCTTTCACTGAATTGTCATAGAACAATCATGCTTTCCCATGGAGATATACTATTCTGTGGTGTATTACCAAAATCTCCCATTCATGTGGTACACTAATTTTAATCGGATCCCAATCTTCTTGGTCATGACATATTTCCTACTAACTATTCACGTTTAAGAGCTTAGAGGAAAGCAAAGAATAATTCCAATGGATGCTCCAGGGAAAGCTTCCAGAAACCAACGATGAAGACTTAGCAGCAGTATTAGTCACTACTGTGTGCAAGAAGTTGGCAGCTTCTGTCGTAACAATATCCAAAGGAGCAAATTCAGCAACAAAACAAAGACCTACTGAATGAGAGGAGGAAAATGAAGATTCGGTCTGATTATGACGTAATAGAGTATTCTGAACTGTGTAAAACTTTGAGGAAAAACATGAGTCTGATATAAAGTTGTACAATGAAAATGTTATAAGGGTAGTCTAAAAAGAAAAACAGGCTTAAAGATAGTGAAGTGAAAGCTTATACTCAGTAAGAAGCAGATATAGCAAATGGATGGAAGCGATGGAGAATTACTGACAAAGATGAAATTTTTGAATTCATCATGAGGTTTTTATAGCAATATATATAACAGCTTAGAGAATCTCTTATATTCTCTTCCCCCTCCAACGTATCCACAGTGCCAGATATACTTCCATCTGAAGTCAGTTATGCTATAGATAACATGAAAAAAGGAACGGCCGCTGGTGCACGACGGTCTCTCCGTTGATATTTTGAGGCTAGTTGGTGAACAAACTATCAATCAATTAGCTAAAGTCTTCTCTTACTACCTACACAATGCATCCATCCCTTCTTCAAGGAATAAAGCTAAAAAAAGGCTACACAAAAAGGGAAGTATTCATAACGTCAAAAACTACTGACCTATATGCTTGTTGGCTGTTCTGTTGTACCGAATCAGTTCCACCCTTGATTCTGCCCAACCAATTGAGCAAGCAGGATTCTGCAGCACCTTTAGCACAATCGACCACATTCTTACCCTGCAAGAACTAACTAGTCATGCAAACGAATGTCAAATGCCTCTTTGTGTGTAGCCTTTGTAGATTTCGAAAAGGCATTTGATTCAATAAGTCACAAGGCTGTCCTGTAAGCCTTAACTGAACATGGCGTGGATACAGCTTATGTTAGAGTGCTCCATAATCTATGTCACCTCCTCAGCCTTTGTCAATGTTAGAGAACCAACCACTGAGTTCCACATCGAAAGAGGTGTTAAGCAAGGTGATCCCATCTCTCCAAAATTATTTTCAGCTGCCTTGGAGATGGAAATCTCAAAGCTAGAATGGAATTAGAATCAATGGCAGAAGACTTAACAACTTGAGATTTGCTGATGACATTATGCTTGTTGCTAATGACCTTAATGAACTCAAAACCTTGCCTCTGAGTGCAAAGGAGTTGGCCTAAGAATGAATCTTTCAAAAACAAAAATTGTGTCTAACAAATGGGCCACAGAGGATAGTGTACAATTAGAAAATGAATCTTTAGAAAATGTCAGTGAGTACATTTATCTTGGCCAGCTTGTAAATATGAAAGGTGATGCAAGATCCAAAATTTTCCGTCACATAAGGCTGGGATGGCAAGCATTTAGGAGGCATTCTATTATTCTGAAATCTAAAATGCCCACAAATCTAAAGCATATAGTCTGTGACCAGTGCATTCTTCCTGTGCTGACATACAGCTGTGAGACCTAGACCCAAAGTGAATTTACAAAAAGTAAACTAAGGACTGCCCAAAGAGCTATGGAAAGGTCAATGCTAGACTTAACTAGAAAAGACAAGAAAAGCAACAGACATTAGGTCAGTTACAAAGGTCACAGACATCTCAGATAGCATCCCGGAAGTGGCAATGGGTTTTTTAATTTTTTTTAAATTTAATTTAATTGCAATGGAGCACAGGCTCCGGTGGCAATTTCCCTACACAGCTATCTTCCCCCTATCCTGCACCCACCTACATTTGCCCTCTACAAATTTTTCTTTAAATTCCTTCAAAGTTTTCGGTAAATTATTCATCGTTTCTCTTGGTAACTCATTCCAATCCCTGACACCCTTACCTAAAAAAGAGAATCTTCCTACACCCTTGTGCCTGAAATCGAGTGCCAGCTTGTGGTCATGGTCATCTTTTCCCTTCCATGCACTACTTTTCATACCTATTGCAATATCTTTCCATGCCTCATCACCAGTATATGCCCTGTACACTCCCATGACCCTCCTCATCCTCCTCCTGTCTTGCAATGAATCCCATTCCAGCTCCTTTATCATATCCGTCACTGATTGCATTCTGCGATAATTTCCAGAAACAAATCTAGCAGCCCTTCTTTGCACCCTCTCCAACTCCTGTATTTGATACGTAAAATGAGGGTCCCATACTACACTACCATATTCGAGCAATGGTCTGACCAAAGTTTTGTAACCCAATTCCTTGACTTCTCTCGTACATCCCCTCATACTCTCTCCAACAAGTGCAGAACTTGAAACCTTTTCCTACCACCTGTCCTATGTGTCCTGCCCAGTTAAGTTTGTTATCAAAAGTAATTCCAAGATATTTGCATTTCAAGTCTTCAGCAAGCAATTCTTTCCCCACCTTATATTCATAATTAACCTTTTGTTTTTTATTTGTGTATCTAATAAGCTGACTCTTCTTTGCATTTATCTTCATTCCATGTTTACCAACCCAATTAGATATCCTGTCCAGATCACCCTGCAACTGTTTACAATCCTCTATCGTTTTGATTCTTTTATACAGCATTATGTCATCTGCAAACAATCTAATTTCAGATAGTAAACAGGCAACACAATTATTCATTAGAATAATGAATAGCAATGGTCCCAATACGCTACCCTGTGGCACACCCATTTTTACTTCCACTTCTTTTGATACTACATTTCCTACCCTAACTTTCTGTTTTCTACCTTTTAAAAATTCTTCTACCCAGCAAATCACTTTCTTATCCACTCCAATGGTTTTTACCTTATTTACTACCATTTTATGGCTTACTCTGTCAAACGCCTTAGACAGATCTAGTGCTACACTATCAATTTGGCCTCCCCTTGTCCATTTCATCTGAAATATCTTGCATATATCCCACCAACTGAGATTCGCAAGAATATCCTTGCCTGAAACCATGTTGCCTGCTTGAAACCAATTACGTTCCTCACATATATTTCTGATGTGGTTGCATATCAATCTTTCCATTAATTTACCTACCACTGATGTCAAACTGATTGGCCTGTAATTCTCAACTCTATTTCTCACCCCTCCCTTATGTACCGGTACTACTATTGCACTTTTCCAGTCCTGTGGTAAGCAGCAAGTGTCTAGACTCAATTTAAATAATATTTCAAGATAAGGTACAATGTCACATCCGGCTTATCTTTAAGATATCTGTAGTAATATTATCTTCACCAGCCCCTTTATGTTTTTTCAGCTTTCTTATTTCCTTCATGATTTCCTCAGGATGGATATCAAATTTTTTACTATCGTCATTTCTAATTGTGTTGTTAAGCTCGTTCTCCGAATTAGACCCTCCTGTTTCTGATTCATTTTCCCTAATGCTTTCTCTGAACCAGTTACTTAAAATCTCTGCCTTTTTCAAATCGTCAGTAACTTCTTCTCCATCCTTATCTATAAGTGTCTCTACATCCTCCCTTCCCCTCAGTTTCCTGATATAGCCATAGAAATTTCTAGATGCATCAGTCAATGGTCCCCCTGCACTGACAATACTCTTCATAAACCCATCTTTGGCCATTTTCTTTGCTGTTATTAAGTCCTTGTTTAGTTGTTTTAAATATTCCCTACTACCCTGCTGTCTCTTAACTCTGTTATGTTCTTTTCTTACCAACCTCTTTAACCTCCTCACTTCCCTATTATAGTACATAGGATCTCTACTTCTCTTTATTTTTTGCTTTGGAATAAATTTTTCTTCCCCCTTTCTTATTATCTCCTTGAACTCTTTCCACCTTGACTCTACTGTACCTGAGCCTTCCTTCCATTTGCTGAATTGTTCTCTGAAATATCTCCTCAAATTTGAAACCTGTGCCTTTTTATAATTGTACCTATTTCCCCCTTCAATTTTGGCTGCTGGTTTACTGAATCCTCTAATATCCATCAGAACTGCTTCATGATCACTTATTCCTTCAGTTACTTGATACCTCAAAAGGTTTTCATCGGGCTTAATTAGAAATATATCCAAAATATTTTGTCCCCTAGTGTTTTGCTCAACCACTTGTGTAAATCCTCCTTCCCTTATTAAGATATTTGCAAATCTTTGTTCCCTTGTGTTATTTATCTTATTCCCTTCCCAGTTTACACCTGGTAAATTTAAATCTCCACCGATGATGATCATTCTATTCTCACCTCTGAAATCTGAGTATGAATTTAATTTCTCCCCAAGAGCCTCATCCTCTTCTGTCTCCACTGCGGTAAACAGCCAACACTCTGATTTTTTCTTTTTTACTACCCCAGAAATCTACCCCAAGTAACTCATGGTCTTGATCTATGAATGCCAGTGAACTATGGTAGTTTTTGCTAACTAGTATGAAGACTCCTCCACCAATTGCTCCTCGATCTCTGCGGTACACTCTGTAACCATCAGGAAAAACCTCACTGTCTAGTACTTCTTCTTTTAACCAACTCTCTACCCCAATTATTATTTGTGGTTCATGCATCTCTATTAAGTTTGCAAATTCGATTACTTTGTTCATTATACTTCTACAGTTTACCATTAACACCCTTACTATTGGCTTTACATTTTCAGAATTTATCTCCTCTTTCCCACTTTTAACGCAGTCAGTTATTGTTTCAGCCATTTCATCTATTTCTTTAATATCTGTGACTTTCCCCATCGCGAATCTGCAATCAGTATCACTTTGATAATCTATTTCTGTCCCTTCACCAGCAGCCCCTAACCTAAAAAAGGCACAGTCCTGACCCCATCATCACTGGAAACGGGCTCCCTCACTGCTTTAGCTAACAACTCAGAAAGTACTCCCTTCCCCCTTCTATTTAGGTGTAGGCCGTGCCTAGTGAAACCCCACCTACCAATGGTGTTCACAGGCACAACCCCCAACACAGAACTAATGCCTTTCCCAAGTAGCACTTCCGTTTCCACATTAACCCGCCTCACAGCATAGTTCAATTGTGGACGGTCATGGCGACTCAGGACCTGCATGAGCTCCACCCTGGTATGCTGTGCCTCCTTCACCACCTTCCTCAGGTCACTCTCTATACTATAACGACGCGTTTCTATCAATACTATTTCCCGCACCTCCCACTATCACTACTCTATCATCCTTGGTGAAACTCCTACAAAGGGAACCTATATCCTCTATTACCTGGCCTAAGGTTGCACTAGGTTTGAAAAAGCTTGTGACCTGATATCCTGTACCTAACTGATCCTGCAGAAGAGGGCCTACACCTCTCCCATGGCTACTACCTAGCAGCAGAACCCATTTTTTCCTATTCTTGCCCTGCACGCCCTTATTCCTAAAGGTCTGCTGCATCTTACCTACTCCTACTCCTACATCTACATGAGGCTCTTCTCCTCCTGACTCTGGCAACAGGTCAAACCTATTTTTTCCCACAATTACTGAAGTGTCTGGCTTGTTCATCCTGTTAACTATGATTCTCCTACGACCTGTTACCAGCTCCCACCCATCCTTATCAACTTCCTCCAACCCACTATCTCCACTTTCTGCCTCTACAGCTTGAGCCTCGACAAGCTCAGCCCCCACAGGCTGTGCCTGTGCAGTCTGAGCCTCCACAGGCTGAACCTCCACAGGCGAGGCCACCACAGACCACGTCTGCAGAGGCTGAGCCTCCACAGGACGAGCCTCAAGAACCCTGATCCTTTCACGCAACTCCCTAATCGTTTCACCCATGGGTTGGCCATATTGCACGGAAAAATGACCAGAGGTGGACAAAAACAGTGTTACAATGGAGTCCAAGAGATCATCCCAGATTGAAAGGAAGACCACCAGACCGATGGGTCAAGGACATACGCAGGATTGTCGGAGTTAACTGGCAGAGGATCGCCCAAGATCATGCAACTTGGAGAAGACTTCTCAACTTATATCTGAAAAAATCATGACTTTAAGAGGCCTCATCAGAAAATTATTGAATTGGATGATAATGATAAGAGCTTTTACTTTCTAAAAGTCACACATGGTGATGCCATCACATGTTGACACTACAACTTTGTTTTTCTTACTTTTAATTTCAAGTTACTTTTGAACTGTAATATTGTTGTTATTAAATGAATTGTTCTCTCTAATTTAAGCCTACTTTTATCTTCCACACTCTTTTATCTAAAAAGTTCAAATTCTTTATTTTACCAATATTTGCTTAAATAAATTTAAAAGCATGCAAAATACACCTTATAATAATCATCATTCTCTGCTTTCTTAGTGGAAATGAATGCGACAAAATTCATAATGACTGAAAAACAACCTTATTTGAGTCTTATGTCTTTTATGAAAATGGTTTAGACTATACAACTATATGAGATTAGCCCCCTTCTAAATGGTTTTAGCAATATAATAGATGTATAATAGGTTATATTCTGAGCTGAAAAGTATTTTGGTATTGAAAATGATTATAAAAGTTATTTGCTATATGCATTCTATGTAATAGGCCTCCTGCTGAACAGTTTAGGTGAGATAATAGAGATCAATACCTTTGTTATTTATACTCCCTAAAAGTTATTTCATTTTTCTCAGTATTATTTCTTTAAGATTTTATGTATCTAACTAATGCTGAATGGGGAATTTTGATTTTTTTATTAAATTTTATTAACAGTGATTAAGTATTCACCTCTAAATTATTCAAGGATATTATTCATGGAATTTTTGTTTTGTTTTATACTGCATTTTGGATTAAAATTTGTATTTAATACTACATTCTTCTTTTACGATATTATGCAGTTATACTTAATGTGCGATATCTTTAAAATTTCTAACTGATGTTATAATTTTATTTTTTACATTCTTTGTTACATTACTTAATTGAATATCTTTGCCATAAAAGCAGATTACTAAATATGGTTACAACCTTTATATTGTATGTGGAATCATAGCTTTGATTTCAGGTGATAAAATTTTCTGAATGTTTTGATAATAGACTTTTTAATCAACCTATTTTAAATTAAGTCAGTTTGAAGTTATTGTTTATTTCATGTTTTATTTTGTTTCAGGATCAGTATCAGTTCTGCTATCGAGCTGCTCTGGAATATTTGGGTTCATTTGATCACTATGCAAACTGACATTAGTGTTATTTTGAATTGAACAAAGTGAAATAGCAGCAAGTGATTGTCTGTTTAGTGTGTTGAATTATATGTAGGGTACCAAATACATTTGTCCAGTAAAGTTAGCAAGGAAAGTAAATCTAAAGAAATTTTTGAAATAAATGACAATATTTTAATGACAATGCAGTGATAACATGAACAAAAAGGAAACAGTACATAATTCCTCCAATACCCCTCCAATGGAAAATATTGACAATAACTTGAAATCTCTCCATCGTACTGTTATTTCTTTGCAAAACATACTGCAATATTCTAAGTTTTGTCTAATTTTGGTTCAAACGATCAATACTGCCTCAAGAATAATTATGTGATGTTACTCTTAACTGTGAAAAGACAAACTTTTACAAGATTTTAGAGCTTCTAACAAGTGAGATAAACGAATTTGTGAAGTGTGTATGTGTGTGTGCTTATTCCTAAAGGGCACATGGTCCCCAATGTCTGAAACATGTCATCTCATTGTGATCCTTAAAGCGTGTTCTTTTTCAATGGTGCCTACTCATCAATAAGTCCTACAGAAACATTAAAAACAAAAACCTTGAGCAAGATGGAAATGCGCACATTTGTCGTAAATACAATCACTGGGGACATAGTAAATCTGTTTATCTCCTGATTTATTATTTTTATTATTATTTTTATATGTCCTTTTTAGTACGGTATGTACCATACTTTTGTTGTGTATTAGTAATAAGAATACTCAGTGTTTGGTTGCCTTTCTTTTGTGTCTGTGAGGTGTTTGTAAGGATGTTGTGTTTAAATGTAATTAGGATTTATAAAGCAGCTAAGGAACTGATTAAAATTTTAAATTTGTATACATTTCTTACATTTTTTTATATTATAAACATGATTTTCAATATGTGAGTGTGTGTGAATCATTTTTGTTACTTTTGTAAGATAACTTGAAGGAAAAAAAATAGTAGTTCTAATTATTTTGGTCAATTATTGTTGACATATCAGGAAATTAATATTTAAAAAACACCTCCGACTTACCAGTATGCATTGTTTACTCTTACATAGTCTTTTGTATGTAGTGAAAATGGTTTGCTCCCCTATGATTTGAGTGAATATTTTTGATTGACAGTACAAACAATGTGTTTTCCCACATTAACGTTGTGCTCTTTTTAATAAAATAAATCAAACACTTTTGATCATTTGAATTTTTATTGATAAAGTTGAAGTGTAGAGATAAATGATGGAGTAATTTATGACAAGTTGATTAAATTCATTCAAAAGAAACCATTGCAGTTTGACAGAAAAAGAATCGGCAGATATTGATAAGTTTCAAAGTGTTCACATTTATCTCTCAACACATAGCTAAAAATATTGTAAATAGTTCATTCCACAAGCCATAGCAACCATGTTATTTCTTCCTAAGAAGTGACAGTCCTAGAAAGCAAGTATATACATTAGAAAGTATGAGGAATCTATTTCTCAATAGCAACCTAGATGGAGCCATGCTGTGGCATTAAAGAATATATTACTTGGGCTTCTCAGAAAGTATACATTCTTTCCAGTGGTCAAGAAATAACTTGGTTAAGAATGACCCTATTATATATAAGCATGTAAACAGATTTTTTCAAAATTTTTATTGTGCTGAGAAGATTACAAGACTGCATGAAACATTATAAAAAGCAACTGGCAGTGCAACTTTTTTTTATCAGGGGAAGAGACAGGATTTCATTTACTTACCCAGATGGACTTCTTCCTTGACCATAGGTGTCATGTTTATGTAAGTACAGATAATTACCTATAAACTGTATGAATTAGTAATTGAGACTGGTTCTAAATCTACTACCAATATTTCTCCAGTCCTCACAACCAATATATGCTTTATACATAACCACAATTCCTCCTTCTGTCCTACGATGACTCCGAACCCAAATTTTTCATTATTTTATTTACTGAGTGCATCCTATATTAATTTCCTCAGACAAAATCTAGGTTTCCTCCTTAGCATCCCCTGCAATTCCAGTATTTGATACCCATAATGTGGACCTCATGGCATCATTCAGTGCTCTCCCAAGGGTCTAACCAAAGGTTTGTAATCCATTTCTCTTACTTCACTTGTAACTTCTCTGATTATTCTCTCCAACAGATGCAATATTCAGATGCCTTTTTACAAATCTCCCCAGTGTGTCCTATGCAGTTTACCATACTGTCGCTGAATATTACCAGGTATTTAAATTTTATTCCTTCAACAAACAATTCATTTTCTGGGAAAGCCATGTTATTTATTTGACTACCTAAGCTTACATACTGCAGCAATTGTCAGAGATACCATCAACAAAGAAGGCTGTAGAAGCCTGATGAAAACAATTTCTTTTGTACTGAATAACAGTGGTGGATCTAGCAATTTTCCAAGCTGGGGCAAAAACTGAGAGATTGCCACCCCTTTGAACATTATTTTGCTGCCCCCATTGTTGACATCCTTGAGTGTCATCACCCCGAGTGTCACCATTCCTTGTGTTGCCACCCTGATTGTCGCCATCTGGGCAGTAGTTACAGCATAAATTTGCCATTTGCCACCCTTCAAACATGATTTTGCCACTTTGCTGCCTGGGCCAAGTACCTCTGTTTGCCCCCACCACCTAGATCCAGTTCTGCTGAATAGTGTTATAAATCTCTTTATTTTCTTTTCTGTATACCAAATAAATTGACTCTTCTTGGAATTTATTTTAACTCAATGTTTGTCTGTTCAACTAGATATCTTGTCTAGCAATGTATCACCTGCAAACACACTATCTTCTGACTTTAGATAAAAAACAGGATCATAAATTAGATAAATGAATGTTAATAGCACTAATATACTACACTGTGGCTCACCTCATTTTCATATCCTGTGGATTTCTTCACCCAGCAACATATATATTGGTTTATCCAAATGATATGCATATAAGTGGGAGAGTGAAACATTAACAGCTTACAACCACCTGATGCTACGTGACTGCTGATGATGAGAACAGAGCCGTCTGTCAGAACATGTTTTCACTATTCCATCTGGATGGACACCATATCTGGTATGCAGTGTATAAACTTGGCTCAAAAGAAGTTTGTATACCTTGTTTTAATCATTAAAGTCCTAAGACTTATCCTTATTTCTATATGAATTTTTTCTTTTAGGACTGTAATTTTCTTAGTCATAGTAACTTTGTGAATTAAATATTCATTTATTGTTTGCTGTTATTATAACATACTTTATTTCATGGAATTAACCATAACATTTCATTACTTAATACACACATAAAAATACATTACGTAGCTACATTCCATCATTGATAATCTGCTTACAAAATGACACTATTGAACTCAGTTCTTGAAGAAAATCTCAGGATTTCATTGACAATATGGTTGAACATAGTAAAAAGAGAGTAATTAATTCTGTTCCTTCCTCAAAAATAAAAACTGTCAGCATAATGGAGCAGCTGCAGAGAGTTTTCAGGAGTTTATCCAAATTATTCACAGGCATTATATTGGGGATTTAATGTTTTAGATAAACCCTTGGTAACATGTTTTAATTTTAATTTAAAATGATAGCTCATAATTAAAGCTTCAAAAATTCATAAATATTTGTAATAAACATTTAATATTTTCATGCCACTTGTGCTCTTTTTATATCTATTCACTCTCATAGCTCTCCTTTATCTCCTGAAGCAACTACTATATTCTGAAATAATTAAACATTAAATTAAAAGTGTGCATCAAACACAACACACTACTCATTATACCTGTCAAACACACTTAAGTTAGAAGAAACAGTTACTTATTGTTTACTGTATCTGTTGAAACATTAATAAAAAAAAACTTCCCAGTCTTCCTGCTTTGTGGTTAACTCACACAATGGGGTGTTTAAAACAGCATATTATTTGTCACAGTTAAAATGAGATACAGAACACACAGAAGCATGTAAATTTTTATTTCCATCATTTAATTATCCCCGTATGTAATTTACGATAGTCTGACAAGAGAAAACAGTACAAACATGTTTTCTGGAATCAATATAGAAAAAAGCAACGTGCTACGTGGGGGGGGGGGGGGAGGTTTAGAGACAAAAGCCACGTCGGGCTACATGGGGGAGGAGGGTTCACAAGAGGCTAAAATGGAGCTACATGGTTTATGGACACTCCCTAAGTTTATTTTTAGTAGACTTCTTCTGTCAGCATTGGTTCCCAGCTATTTGGTTGACAGTGAGGATGGAGATCATTCTTGAAATGCCCCACAAGTGTGTATTTTTGCTGCGTATGGAAGCTCTAGTATATTTAATTAACAATCAATGTCATAAAACCACTGGTTTTATGTGTGTTAAAATATGATTAGAAACACAAATATGTGATGCTATAATGTTGAGTGTTTTTGGCAAGTATAGCATTAAACCTTTTTTTCTGAGAAGTTATACATTTAAAGCTTGGGTATGATAAAAATAACAATTCTTTAATTTCTGAAAAAGTACTAAAATTAATATTTTGCAAATTGTATAAGATTGATTCTTAATGTTTATTATACTGTTGTTGCCTCAGAAATGACTTCATGCAACTAGAACATTTGTTTTTGATTTGAATGAAAAATCCCAAAGCTAATTTATGTTCCACTACACCTGTTAACTATGAATATCTGAGAAGTAGCAACAACAGTACAAAAAATATTGCACAGAATCTTTGACTAAAACAAAAAGGGATGAGTTTTAATAACTGGGTACATTAAACTCTAATTAAAAAATCTGAATTGTGTATAATTAACAACATTAATTTATAATCTAATATTAAAATTTACCTTCTTTGACATATGGCAAATAGAAGTCATCTTATGCAGAATGGAAAACAAAATGGGAAAGGATGTGTAATAGGAAGGATTCCCTGAAGCACTTGATAACTGAATAGTGTAGACCATGATCCTTATGCTGTTACTGATTTTAGCTATAATTATTGTTTGTGAAACTGGTCAAAACTATATTATTTCCCCACAGTGAAATTCATCTTATGGTATTCGATGCAGTCTTCAGCATTTTACATCCAGATAGTGTTATAAAAATGTATCTTCTCAATGCTTTGTCATATTCATCAGGTATATGTTTACTGTTTAAAAAGACCAGAAATACACTATTTTTGTTTCGTTGTCAAGGTCATTAGAGGCGGGAAAGGACTGGGGGTAAGGAACTGGAAGAAATTTAGCCATTGTGTTTTGAAGGAACCATCCTGGCATTAGAATGGAGTGATTTTGGGAAACTGTGAAAACCAAAATCTGGATGCCGGGTGGAAATTTGAACCCATGTATTCCCTAATTCAAGACCAGAATGTTACTGCTCACTCACCATACTTAGTAAGTTGTACACTGTTAATCCATGTATGACTTTGCATAGAAGAGCAGACCTCACAGAACATTCATGATGTCCATCGGTAGGCAGGCAGCTATGACAACGAGTACATGTGTAAGCCCATCCGGATCATTACTTAACAACATATTTCTGGTCTTTACAAATAGCAAATATATACTAGTAGGGGACAACATATCATGCCATAAACACATTGGTTTTAGAACACTTTCATGCAGCAAACTTATGAAGACTGTACCACATTGATATGACAGGAAAACTTTTTTTCACACTTCATGTGGAAAAATGTTGCCTGATGCTACTTATTCTTGATCATGTGAAACCACTTACATGAGAAAAAACATACAGTAAAAAAAATGTCACTGACATATATCACAGCCGCTGTGTAAAGGAAGGGCCTGTCTCACTGTTTTGTGCGACGGTGTCTCAGGACAGTGTCCATAATCCACTGCTCATACATGGCGACTCTGGTGTAGACCCCCGGTGTGTTACGCCTGCCACAGCCTACACCGAAGCTTATGACACCCACCTGGTACCACCGGCCATTCTCCTCACACACCAGCGGTCCACCTCCATCACCCTGAAAAGAAAAGTTCGGTGTTTT
This sequence comes from Vandiemenella viatica, assembly GCA_031002005.1. Lineage (NCBI taxonomy): Eukaryota > Metazoa > Arthropoda > Insecta > Orthoptera > Morabidae > Vandiemenella > Vandiemenella viatica. The sequence goes on from JARYHS010005401.1 coordinate 13,497, forward strand.
GATTTATTCTGACAGCTTGAATTGAAGTTTAGTCCTAAACTCCAAATTAAGCATCAGAGAAGCATTTGTTGAAATGTTATACATCATATAACCTTCATTTAAAAATGGGCAACAATGGAGTGGTGGTAATGCCGTGTCGACAACAGTGACTGCGTGAATTCAGTGACGTGTTTCCAATTTCATGGAGAAAGATATAATCGAAATACTGTGTTTGTGTAAAATTCATATATGCCTAACATTTGGACATCTTGCAAAGTCAATAGTCTCTACACCCTCTGCTGTCACCAATGTAAGCATACCATCCAGCTATAATGGACTGTAGTCTATTATAAGGAAATATGCAATAACTTTCAGTTTATGTATGTTTACTCTCTGAGAGAGTGTTTTGTAAATATACTTCCTGATTAATAGTTCTAGCATAAGCTTCATAGAAGTGCTAACCTCTTTTTTAATGCTACCCTCTAAATATCCATGTGACAGTAAGCAAATCTGATCTATCCAACCATCATCACATCCACTTGGTGCTGAGGGTCTTTGGTAATCGTCTAGCTTCTGATTTCAGCATGTTAGCAAGATGTGTCTTAAGGGATTAGATCTTCATGGTTATCTCACCGCCACTGTGTGAGTGCTAAGGCAAATCTGTTAAACATAGTCTGTCGAGGTGGCCTGAGATCCTATATTGGTACAGGACTACAACAATCTGATTAAAATTAAACAGTGTCACTTTTCTTTTCTTGCTCGCAGTGAAACTGGGCACCGAATAAAGGGTAGCTTATATGCTTACTGTGTCCATGATGTGTTACAACTCTTAACACCTAGTACCAATGCTGATCTCCACAGGATACGCCACCAAGCTCATCCGGTTATAACCAACTTTCTGTGCCTATTACGATATCAGCATCTGTACTACGAATAACGTTTTCAAGTTCAGGCTGTTTATTACAAACACTTCTGCAGTTAATTACTAGAACTTTTAATGTTCGAGATTCTTTTAAGCTACCCCTAACCCGCGATGCTAAATTTATCTGGGCTGTCCGTAACTGAATTTCCTTTTTGGGGTCATCATTCCTCAGCCTAAAAAACATCCCAATACTCTCAACACAGCCCCTGCCACCCATGTAGCGGATTCCCGTGTGTAGTGTTCCACTGATCTATCCAATGGATCCCTACAATACTCGACCCCAGGGCGAAGATCATGGAATCTGCAGCCTTTACTATCACAGAAACGCTGTAGTCTCTGGTTCAGCCCCTCAACACAGCTCTGAACCAGAGGTCTACAGTCATTTCTATCAACAATGCTGCAGATGGTTAGCTCAGCAGAAATCTTTCGGCCAATGGCCACAGAGTTCACCCTTTCTGCAAGTCACTCAAGGAAGAGAGGATAACCTCCGTCCTTAGGCGGCAAGCATCATTGGTGCCGACATAGCCACAATTCGCAGCTGGCTACACCCTGTCCGTTCAATGGCATCCGGGATGGCCTGTTCCACATCTCAAATCAGACCTCCCGGAATACACAATGAATGGATACCGGATTTAATCCCCGACCTATTCGCCTTATCCCTAAGGGGCTCGATAAACCGCCTAACGTTTGAGCTACCTACCACTAAAATCCCCTTCTGCAGTTGTACAGACTTTGCAGGCTGTGGGGCTGTCAACTAAACAGGCCGACGATTTCAGGACTGAATCAGCTCCAGACAATGCATCAAACTGGTTGGACAGTGGTACAAGCTCACCTTCCTGGGAATCAAGCTTGCACGTCTGCCCCCGTATGCGGCGTCGACGTCCAGAAACCACACGCCAGCCACCACCAGGCGACGGCCGCAAAGATTCCGACGTCTCGGCCTGGACTGCAGGTACGATGACTGGTAGGGGAGAACCTACGAGCCGCTCAACTTCTACAGGGTCACCAATACCACATCTACTGCACTCATTTGCGGCAGCTTCCAGCTGTGTAACTCTCGTTAACAAAGCTGCAAGCTGAGTGTGCAGCATCGAAGGGTGTCTTGTCTTGTCTCGTCGTATCTTGTCTTCATCATTCAGTCAGAGCAGGTAACAGTTGGAGCAGAGAGAACGCAGACGTCGAGTCGCCTCTGGCGGCCGTGCGTCACACACGAAGAAGATGGACAGCCCCTAACAGATTGGCTCTACTGTAGGGTATGGTTGGACGTGGAAAGCCGTCGATGAATCATAGATAGGGAGCTAGGGTCCTCCACATTGCCTATTGCTGGTGATATTTGGGCTAGATAATCATCCACAGTCGCAGACGCCCTTGTCGTTCTCAATGTAAATGTCACCCTCACGCAGTCATAATTAATGAACCTATTTCCAATATTCAACTATATCATAGCAGGATGAAGGAAGGTAGCGCAATAGCACCTTACATTATAATCGGTATTCAGCAGTAGACTTAATGCATACCACTTGCATATTTTGTACAGTCGCGATAGTAGATAGTGTACACAGTACGTTTTACGAAATCATTCACCCTGATAATCCTACCACGAATGTGCCCCGAAATCTCACCAAGAAAGAGGGGAGGGGGGTCAGCGGAAATTTCACGTGAGGGTTCGAAATTCTTGTAGGAATGCAGAGCCAAAAAAAAGTCTACGGATCACGCGAAAGTCGACTTTGGAGGGGGGGGTGGTATTTCGTCCATAAGCCGAACTTAGAGTGGGGGGTATAACCGCCCTTGGAAGCATTAGACCTAAAAAAAGGTATCAAAAAGTTACGAGATTGATTGGTAGGAGGGGGGGGGGGGCTCCGTCAGAATTTCACGTCATTTTAGAGGGGAGGGGGAGTCGGGCCAGATCTCATGAAGTATCACCAGAGGGGGGCGGGGTCCGGAATTCCGGAAAAATACCTCACGTAATTAATGGACACCCCTTTACTGTGAAGTCTGTGATTTAATGCTTTTATAATGTTTTAACTTTTAAAGTGCCGTTTAAACCTCTTATAATTTTATGGCCTTAATATTTATGTTTATGTTCTTAATGATATGTAAATTACTCTTTCTGTTATATATAATTGGATAGCTATATTGTGATCCTATAATATGAACAGTGACTTGTATGTATGTGTAATGGGTATATCTAAATGTGGGCGCATGTACTTGTATATATATTTAAAGATACAGCACTAAGTATAATGTATCTTGACTGTATGGCCAACAGGCCAACTGACAATACAGTATTTTTTTAAAAAATCAAATGGAGTTATTCAAAAAAATTCTAATCAAATACTCCGAGAATTTTTTCAGATAAAATTTACTAAAATCACTGAAAATATCTATAGAAAAGGATAATAATTAATTTTTATTTGCTTTTCCTCAGAAAAGTTTCCTGAACGAATTCCTACTATCGCCGTAGGTGATACCTGTCATTTTTGACCGACATTTAAACTAGTAGTAAATATTCGAGTTCCATTGAAGCCACAACATCGGCTAAGTCATTTGCAGTTTTGTCGGGGCAGGTGGTATGGACGGCTGCTGAATGACGATGCACTGTTTTAGCGACAAATCCATGTTTGTTCAGCTTGAGTAACACGACAACAGAACTGGTCGCGTCTTAATGTGGGGACCAACTAGTCTCGGTCTTCCTGTGAAGTTATCTACATATATACCCTACGATTCACAAAGTTGTGGGTGGCAGAGGTTTCTGTGCACCAATCTCTACTCCGTGCATTCCAACCCCGAACAGCACGAAGGAAGAAAGAATTCATCAGTGCGGCAACTTATTTCTATAATCTTATAACTCCTATCATTGCTGCCCAGAAAGATTGGTGGACGAAGTACTTCATCGCACTCGTAAATGAAAGTGGGTACGCATGTTTACCAATAAGTTCAAACCTACGTCGTCTCTCTACCATTCAAAATTCGATCTATAAATCGCAGTCTAGAATTAGCTCTACTTACGATCGAATTAATTTGCAAGTCCCTTTTTATGTTGCTTTGTACTGTTACGCCCAAATACTTCACGGAACAGGCCACATCAATAATTGAACTGTTTATATTTCTGAACAAACGAATGCTTGTTGTTAGTTATACGCATTGCCTTGCAATTTTTACAATTTAGTGTAAGTTACCGCACCATGCCGAAATAACATCCAGATCGCACTGGATTTCTAAGGAATCGGCCGATTTCCTTAGTTCCCTATAAATAACTACATCATCAGCAAATAATTTCAATCTGCTCTTCACGTTGTCTCCGAGATCGTTTATTAAAATTAAGGAAAGAAGTGGTCCTATTTCACTTCCTTGAGGGATACGCGATGTAACATCTAGAGTAGAAGAGGCTTCTACAGCAACGATGACATATGCGAACGACCAGTTAGAAAATCGTTTCTCTATTCACAAAGTTGATCCGAAATACCGTATTCTCGAATCTTCGCTAAAAGTCGATTGTGAGACACAGAATCGAAGGGTTTCTGAAAAATCCCCAAAAAAATTTCATCAATTTGTGAACCTGTATCAATATCTTCCATTACGTCATGTGTAAATAGGGCGAAGTTGTCGAGGGAACATTGACGGCACAGCATAAACTCAAGAGATTCTGTTGCCTTATGTGTGCCCCTTTACTGCTCGAATCCTATGGGGCATTTACCAACAGGATACAACACAAATTCCTCGAGACTGCCTTTGTGTGCTCACACCTTGCATTTGTCACCTAATCTCCATACTTGCCACCAATAGAACTTGTGTAGTACTTGTGTAAATCGGCTTTAGATTTTAATGATTCTACAGGATATAGAGTGGCAGTTGCGCCTACTTCCACAACATAACATTAGACGTCTTTATGCATCCATGTCAGACCGTATCGCCACATGTTTCCTCGCTAAGGACGATGCAACAGGGTAGTAAAAATGTTTCTAAACTGCCCAAATAAATACTTATTCGGATTGATATTGCTGTCAAATAGTTCACATAACAGGGAAGCAACAGTTCACCGCACAAAAAGAGGCTATTACATGATGCGGGAGATGTTCCGTGACTCACATCGCAAGCGTCCCGTCCCTCTGCGCCGGCGCAGATAGCGGTGTCTGGAAGACTGTAGCGAGGCCCGAAATGTCTGCGCAGCATCTTCTCGCAGTCCGAGTTCTTCCACAGCGGCACCGAGATTTCCTTCAGCACCACTGAGTGCTCAGAATCTGCAACAACAACTCATCATTTTTATATCAGAATACATTATAAATACTTTCTATAATGTTTAGTAGGTAGAACTGTATCACATCTGGAAAAAAAGCAACAAATGTCATTTTTTAAAGTTCTTATATCCGATATGCGGAGAAAGTATATACGTATATGTATGTGCGTGTGTGTGTTTAATAATTTCTTAGAAATTAAAGCCCTACAAATAGAAGCTAACAACAGTGTTTTGCTTGATAACAATCGGTAAAATATATTTTTTCCACTCGCCATTTAGAAAAATGAGGAATGCATGGGCGCCGGGAGGGGAGTGCAAGGGGGTGCACTTGCACCCCCCTGACATCCCGGGTCGCCATCTGGGCAGTAGTAGAGCTAAAAACAAAAAAGGTCGCCCAGCCCGGAAATTTATGGCCCGGTAGGGGGGGGGCACCAATGCAGCCGTGGTGCACCCCCCTACATCCCGGATCGCCGCCTGGGCAGTAGTAGAGCTAAAAAAAAAAAAAAAGGTCGCCCAGCCCGGAAATTTTTGGGCCGATAGGGGGGTGGGGGCACCAATGCAGCCCTGGTGCACCCCCCTAGAAGCAATCCTGCCGGCGCCCATGGAGGTATGTATATTTTGAACACATCCTGAAGGTTGGATGGATACTACACCAGGCGTACGAGGCAAGTGTGTCAGAGATATGAAGAACGCATATATAATAAGACGCCTTTGATAATTGCTGTATGTAGTTTTAGATCCGATATCGGCCAGTTCAGGCGTACTATTCCCAAGGACACATGAGAGACGCTTAGTATCACGTCCTATTCGCCGGACGAAATGGCGTAAATAGTATCCTATGCTCGTGCTCGCATCCACTGCAGCGGGGTTTGAGATTGTCTCGGTACTTTCATACACACTTTGGTGACTGGGAACTGAGAAGCACCACCTCTCCTAACCTTTTGTTCAAATTCCGAATGATGAAAATTTCTTTTTCACGCCAGGACTCGAACCAATTAACTCCACTTGGTGTCTTAACATTAGGAAATGTGTGGCTGTTCGCTGAATTTAGCAGAACTGCATTTCAGAAATTGACGTAATGTAAGTATGGGGTTGTACACAGTTAAAAGAAAAAAAAAAGAAGTAACTCTGAAAATAGTTTTGTTTCGTGGAGGGTAAAGCTAAAGTCTGTTTCAGTCTTAGGAAATGACATATAAGAAGTCGCTCTGCGGTTGGTTTGTGCATCGAAGGCGAAGTGCGAAGCTACTGTTATGTTTTAGTAGGCCTTAGAGGTCATTAACTGGATTTCGTTGAACCTTAAAATTGCTAAATTCACTTTTGTATTGATAAATGACATGTTACTTTTTTTTTGAGAATTTTAATGTTAATTTTTGTTTGCATCTTGAGCGCCCTGAAAACTGAGAAACGGGTAGAAAAATGGTGTTCTTGAGGATTCTACGATAAATGTGGCACCGCAATTTGATGACTGATTCTTATGTAACTCGACGAGATAAATCGAAAGTGAAGAAAATATATATATAAATATTTGAAGTGAAAGCTTCTTTAGGGGCGTTGGGCGATTTTTCGATGGCGGTAAATCTACGAGTTCGCGAGTTCCCGTCACCGGCAAGCTATGACGTGTTGCGCCTATGACATGCGCGTTGGACACTTTGTGGATGGGTAAAATATTATGAGTTTGCGTCAGCAACATGCTGTAGTAGCAGTGTATCTACTGCTATAAGTACGAATATGAGGTGTTGCGCCTGGACAGCATTAAAAGTATAGATTATATACTTGTATCAAATATATATAAATTAATGTTTGTTTGTTTTTTTACCAATGTTCTTCATACTACACGCAATTTTTATCCGATTTTCGTGGACGAGGGAGTCCCAAAAAAAAAGGAATTATTTTTTAAAAGCTATATAATTTTATAAAACAACCTAATCCCCTTCAAAATACTATCCATTACAACTAATATATTTGTCCCACCGGTGCTTCCACTATTCGAAAGATTTCTGTAGTTATCTTTAGAAATGGCTGACAGCTCCTCCCTCGTTTTTTTTTTTTCTTGACCTCTTCACTGTTCTTTCATGCTCCTTTTCATGCGTGGTGCGTGGAAATAAGAAAAAGTCGCACGGAGCCAGGTCAAACGAGTTTTTTTTAACCAAAAACTGCCTAACAGAGACAGCTGTGTGTGCAGGTGCATTATCGTGGTGGAAGAACTAGTCTCCTGTCTGCCACAAATCGGGTCTTTTTTTTGTGGCGAAAACTGTTGCGTAATCTTCTTAAAACTTCCATATAAAAGGTTTAATTGACAGTCTGATGTAGAGGACCACATTTTTTTGGATGGGATGACAATGACGTCTTCAATTGGCTTGACTGTTGCTTTGTTTCTGGGTCGTTGCCATAGCACCATGACTCGTCACCAGTATTGTGACCTCTGACGGAAAATCTGGATCAATTTCAAGCTGTTATCTCAAAGCACAACATATTTCAACTTGACGTTCTTTTTGATTGTCAGTCAGAGCCCGAGGAACAAACTTGGCAGCAACCCTTTTCATTCACAAATCTTCGGTTAAAATTCGCTGAACCGAGCTCCAAGATAACCCACTATTCTCTGACAGTTGATCAATTGTCTGTCGACGGTCTGATAGCACAAGCTCTCGAATTTTTTCAACATTTTCGTCGATTCGGGCAGTTGTGGACGTCCAGAACGAGGTTTGTCATCAATCAACATATACGATTTTTAAACTGAGTGAACCACATGTACACTTGAGTTTTTCCCATAGCATCATCTTTGTAAGCTGTTTTCAACATTAAAACTATCTCAGTAGCATTTTTACTGAGTAGAAAACAAAATTTCACAGCTGCACGTTATTCACTTAAACTTGCCATCATCAAAAACGAAACAATAACAAAACAGCACTAGCAAAAACAATCACTGCAGATTAACAGAACAAGCCAGGTCGACAATACAGGCGGCACTGAACTGACAATGAGTTGCGCTATAAGCGCCTGGCGCCAGAAACGCGTACTACACAAGCTCCGCCCACGGCAATGCTATTCCGATTATTTTTGGGTACGCCCTCGTACTTTAGAAAAACACTGTTCACGTTTGATTTACAAAAACCTGAACTCTCTCATTTCCCCCTTCACCTTAATTTCTGTCAACGTTGTTCATACAAACCCACAGTATTTATCTAATTTTGAAAGTACTTAATAGACGTATACTTCAGAACAAGGCGATCTGGTAGCTCAGAGGTCAATGAAATTTACTTCCAAACGTTTCTCTCTCCGGTCACAAGTTGAAATCCCGTGGTGAGTTGCGTTTGATTAAATGAGCTACACCGGGACGTTCCATGGTTTTGATTCCATGTAAAATTTCCTACCCCTGTGTAAAGTAATTGGCCTTCCTGCCCCTAACACAATAGCTTGGTACATCTCCTTCAGGTTGTGGACTAAGTTAGATTTTTAGTTTTTGAGGTGAAAACTTGTTCAGACGCGTTGGTGAATTTTGGATCTTTAAAATCTGATGAGCTCGCGTCACAGACATGCTGATGTTAACATTATATCGGTGGCGGTCTGACGGCTCTGTGATTAAGGTGTCTGATGGGGAACGGAAGGTCTCCATTTCGAATCCCTGTCTCGGCATGGATTTTAATAGACCCTTAACATGACCTTCATCTCTGGCACAGCTTGCTGTGTAATGTGACGTACGTGAGAACGCTTCCGTGGTACGGATTCCTCGTTAAACTGTAATTCCCCTGTACCTGGCACTACCAGGTTAGGTTAAATCAGCTAAGACGTTAACGGAAGGCGCAGCCAATAGAAACCTTTTCATCAGTTCATTACGACCACACAAAATTATTATTATTATTATTTCGTGTATCTGTAGCTATAAGTATGACGTGATGTGCGTATGATATTAATAGTTTTTACTTCTGTCGACAGTCCTCAATGACTGCCATTTGATGTTTTCTGATATCTAACTTAGTTTTTGAGATATACTGTCTCGAAATTGAGGTGGTTACGTGGAGATGCGGCCTTAATTAAAAAAAAAATATTCCCCAGAACAAGTAGGAACTACATGCTGGACATGCACAGTGGGTGTTTTGTTTTTTTACTACTGGTTGATGTTAGGTTGAATGCGCCCTGGAGCAAAATATAAACGTTGCCAAAGGTACAAGAAACTATACCTATAATCAATTTTAGACAGTCGGTATCTTGAGAATTAATCGAGATTTTAAAAAATTTGATTCTTCACTTTCGATTTGTCTCGTCGAGTTACATAAAAATTAATAATCAAATTGCGGCGCCACGGTTATGATTGTGCTGCCCTGCTTTTTAATTGTTTGTCATGGAAGGCTTTTTGTAATTTGTTTCGCCGTAGGTCATTATTCTCCTGTTGACGAAACATCGCAAATTTTACTTGATACCAACTTTGGGACTACTTCGCGCCCTAAATATCCTGAAAATTTATTGTTATTTGTCGTACTGTAAAATTACGAAAATGCAATAGGGACACTTGCGGAACCTTTCGTGTCCAAACGAAACGATAGTATATAAAGAATGCATGAAATCTGTAATCCAAGAATATAATGGTTTTTCTGTTGTGTTATGAGAAATGAGCGTTGTGTTTACCCTCTGAGCGGCGGCCCCAGCCGGTGATGACGCAGGAGGCTGCGCGAGTGGGCTGCGCCGGGCGCGGCACGCACACCACGTCGATGTGCGCGCGGCGCGAGGCGGGCGAGCGCAGGCGCAGCAGCGCGATGTCGTGCGCCAGGCTGCGGTTGTCGAAGGCCGGGTACAGCGCCGCGGCGGCCACGTCGAACTCCTCGTGCGGCAGCGGCTCCCCGCCGTCCGTCACGTCCAGCTCGCCCAGCCGCACCTTCAGCCGGCTCACCGTGCCACGCCGCACGCTGTGTGCAAACCACATAGCCTCGTACAGCTCCTTCACAGAACAATATCACAGATATCTTGATGCATTAAATTTGTATACCAGCGTCCTTAATGATGCAGTATTTGATTTATTTGTAGCGAGTAGAACTGTAACACTCGTTGGAAGAGTATGCTGTGCTCGCATGAGGCAGTTGTATATCATTAGTGAATATTAGAGCAGATGAAGAAGAAATGATTGAGATCTTGCAATACTTGTCCATTTACATGTGCAGAATGGTGTGTTTACCACCTGGATTTGATAAAGATTACTATGAAAGCATGTGTGGTTGAAACTCATACGGATGATAGATCTGATGTATCGTCGTTGAGAGTTCCATCTTGAATACCAAGGCCGTCTTGGCGGGTGCGTTTGTACCAGAATGTACTGTCGCCCTCTGTGTTGACCATTATTGCCTGAGAATCCATGGTGTTCCTGGGTGGGGTTGTGTTTTGACCCGAGTTACATGCCTCGCTGCCTAACTCATCGACGTGTTCATTATGTCTGATTTCTGAGTGCACAGGTATCCAAGTGGAACCGCGATGACTAAGTCCAACGGTCTGCCGGATTATACTGATGTGGTATGTGTTGGGACGTTGCAGTATGATGGGTGTGGCTAGTGACTGAAGGACACTAAGTGAATAGGTTAGTATAAGGATACTTCGCCGCAAAAATCTTATAGCATAAATAAGAGCCTGGTTGGTAGCGATGGTTTCAGTGTCCTGCCCTAAGGCAGGTTTTCATATGGCTGCTCTCCTGTCTTCTGCCCTTCTCTTCATGTCCACGTACTTACCGTTTTCTTTGATGTTATCTGTGATCTTGTACCTCCTTCTTCCTCTCACTCTCCTCCCACAGATAATACCTTCCAAGGCGTCTCCTAACAAGCACTCCCCTCTCAGCAAATTTCCCGCACAGTTCTTTCTTTCTGTTATAATTTGTAGCATTTTCCTACTTTCACCAATCCTTTCCAGCACTTCAACATTACTCACTTTTTCCATCCACCTTATCCTCTTCATTCTCCTTCACATCCACATCTCAAACCCTTCTATCCGTTTTTCTCCTTCTCGCCTCATTATCTACGTCTCTGCTCCAAAAAGAGCCACACTCCACATAAAACATTTGCCATTTTTTTCCTGGGTGTTTTATCTAGTTTTCCGGTCAGTATCTCCCCTTCCTATTAAACGTTTCTTTCGCTATAACAAAACGAGTTTTTACCTCTTACTGGCATTTCAAGTCTTCAGAGATTGTACTTCCTAGATATTTGAATGATCTTACTTGGCTGATATTAGCTAGTCCTATCTTAATATTTATTAGTGTTCTTCGTTTAGCAATCACCATACTCCTAGTTTTTCTGGTATTGATTTCCATTTCAAGCTCTTCACAAGATTCATTTAGATCTTTCAACATTTTGTTTTGACTTTGTTCGCTTTCTGCTAACTTGCATCTAAGCATTTTCCAACTATCTCTTCTAGATACAAATTTAATAATAATGTCGAAAGGCCTCTCCCAACGCTATTTTCTCGTGATATCTTGTTTCCAATCTTTATTCTTACTTTCTGCTGTAAATATAATTTCTGTACCAACGTTCTCTACACACAAGCTACTCCTTTCCCCTTCAAGATATCCATCAGCTTTTTCCATTGCGCCCTGTCAAAAGCTTTTTCCAACTCAATAAAAACGGCATAAACGTCTCTTTCTTTCTTAATTCATCCTTTCCCTGTGATTCTTAATGGGCCAATAGCATCTCTTGTTCATTTTCTTTTCGTAAATCCAAACTGTTCTTCTCCAATCCATATATTTTACTTTCCATGTAGTCTTCTATTCAACACTCTCAACAATACATTACCTGCATGCAAAATTAGACTGATAGTCTTATGCACTTTTTTCTGAGTTGGTATCATTACCTTTACAAGAATGTCATATATCTCATTACAACGGTAGACTTTCTCCTTCCTTCCTCTGTTTCCTAGACTCCTCAAGACGTCTGCTGGAAAATTATATATTCCACATGCATTCTGATTATATATCTCTGCTTTCAAGATGTCATAGCCCTTTCCATCTACTGTTACCTGTGCCTCCTCTTCAATTTCATTTAGTATTTGATCCCCCTTACACAAGCATTCTATATATTCTTGCCATCTACTCAACACCTCATATGGTTCTTTGGCTAATGTGCCATCCATTCTTTCTATTTCCTTATTGTTCTTGTTTCTCTTACATTCAAAGGGTATCTCAGTAGCTACTCTGTACACAATTTCATACTTTCCCTCTTTCTCCCATTTCTCTTTCATTCATATTTCTCTTGTTAGTTCAGCTAGTCTCCCATAATGATGATACAAGCACTTATATTCGCTTTCACAATACGTTCCTTTATCTCCACGTAGTATTCTTCTACCTCTTCATCTCTATGCTGGCTTGTTGGCATGTATACCTGTATTAATACATCAGCTGAGCAGATTGGTAGATATGCTGCAAGGCGAAATCCTTGAGCGTCTCGTCTCGGAAAGCTGTGGTTACCGTACTTAAGCAGCTAAGATTAATGCTGCTGCCGACACAGTAAGTTCATGCCGTTTTAAGGATTTCCAGTTCCATATATTTCGTCATTGATGTGGCTGGTCGTATAGTTTAATGCAGAAATTGAACCGTGGATCGTTTATATCGTACTTCGTTTACACACAAAAAAATTTATAGGAAGGAAAGTGTGATTTGTTACTTCTTCTCCTTCCCCGCCATTTCCCAACTTTGAGGGTCGGCTACTGCCAGGTGGTACTTCGTACTAATGGGGGAAGTGAAGTGTTGCCAACTGTCTGCGAAATGTATTACTATGTCCTGTGTGTGATAAGTGTATTTTTTGTTTGTGAAATGTGTGGTTTATGAGGCAGAATTTGGGGCATTCGGCTTGATGCTGCGGCTACCTGCTAAAAACCGCAGTCAGGCCGTCGATACGGGGGGTTGTCGCGCGCCTGGTTATAATTATAAATAACTCAGTTCTACGCTTTTAACAGATTAACATTTATTGTTCCCAATTCTTATTCTTCTAGGAACTACATCGGTCTTAAAGTATCCGAAGAATGCAAAGTTCTTAAGCAGTGAACTGGTAACAAAGCAACCGTTCGGCCTTTACGTCGCTAACCTCTAGCTATCTCTTGATTTTCCTATCGCCATAGCAACTTACATTTCCTTGCTATAGGAGTAAATATATCATTTTTTGTTTAATTTCATGGCACAAAAATATGATTTTCTTATTAAATTATTCTGTTCTGCCACATGCCTCCTCAAGTTCACCATGTCCTTGCTTAAAGACGTTGGTAAACTTATAAGAATAACCTTGCATCCAGCGATACTCTTTCCTCTGTTCCTATTAGAATTTTTTACAAAACATTTTACAAAACTCTTCTTAATACTAACAACATAATGAAATGAACTAAAAAAAACATGTATTGTCTTAATGAAAACATACATACATACAGCATTCTAGCTTAACATCACACAAATGCAAGTCCTGTCACGGTCGCCATGTCGCGCGCCTGGTTATAATTATAAAGAACTCAGTTCTACGCTTTTAACAGATTAACATTTATTGTTCCCAATTCTTATTCTTCTAGGAACTACATCGGTCTTAAAGTATCCGAAGAATGCAAAGTTCTTAAGCAGTGAACTGGTAACAAAGCAACCGTTCGGCCTTTACGTCGCTAACCTCTAGCTATCTCTTGATTTTCCTATCGCCATAGCTACTTACATTTCCTTGCTATAGGAGTAAATATATCATTTTTTGTTTAATTTCATGGCACAAAAATATGATTTTCTTATTAAATTATTCTGTTCTGTCACAGGGTCCTGGGTTCGCATACCTCCCCTATCCAGTGTACGGCGCCTATGTGCACTGAGCCATACTGGCGCGTAAAAATAAGGTTAATAATAGACGGGAGGGGGATGGAACGACACTTACAATAGTAGAGTGCGCTGCTGCACAGAAACAATAAAAGCACATACAAAAATTATAAAAATTTCTGGCGAAGACCTTCTTAAGCAGGATGGATTGTTATAGGACTCCATCACTGCAATGACTGAAGTGGTGTGCAAAGGGCAGGATGTTCACAGCAGGAGTTGCAGATATCCCCCGGAGAATGTAATCACTCGCACTCTTTATCATCTGGGCCCTTGAATCCCTTCTCAGTCACTGCAGAGATGTAGACATGTACCCATACCACCTACTGAAGAAATGCTATCAGCGCGTCTTCTGACATTGTAAGTGTTGGCCTTCCTGTCTGTCATTTTTACTTCTTTAACACGTAATGTAAAAATTCCGCCCACGACGGATCTTTGCATCCCTAACCAGATACCATGGCGGTATTCGCCCCCTTCCCCCCCTTCCCCCATCCCCCCCCCTCCATGGTTAAGCTTTCTTTAATTTAGGTTTCGGGAGAAACATAGACACAATAGAAATAGAACCTCTCACTCAACCTCCTCTTTGATTTTAACCCAGATTCCTCCGACTTAATAATAACTGGCATTTGACTGTTTGGACGAGCCCACCTTCACTGTGTTTGACGATTTCCTGCTAGACCATTACTACTTTAGGGGTGGTTTGGCAGGGAATATGACGCAGCCTCTTAACATGTACACTCTTTGGCAAAAAAATTGACTGTCCGCGCCTGAGTCTAAGACCCTTATTTCGCACAATGTGGCATCATTGCGCGTATTCAACTCAGCGCCATCTGTTATTCATTTCCTTAAGTCAAGCCTCGAACAAAGCAGGAAGACTCCGCCCGCCCATTGACGATTCTTCTTGGTAGTCCATTTATCATTCCCCACATTTCAGTAAAAAGCTATTGACCGATCTCGAAACAGGTAACGCATTTTCCTGTCCCTGCATTGACTATAATATTAGCCAAGATATCGCCGACCATACCTCAATCGGACGAAATTCGGTTCCAGCTACACTTTTCTTAAATTCTGATCGTGAAACATATCGTTAAAGTTGTAATTAACAAGATTGCAATAAAGCGCAGTAAAAAATGAGGTTCAGTTATACATTTTATTCCAAATAATTAGCGTAAAATTATAACGATATTTATTTATATATTGATGTGGCTAATTAGTTGCAATAATGCAACACATAATGGGGTGTGTGGTCCGAGAAGTGGGTGTAAATGTTCAAAGATCCAGAGTTTTTAGTTCTACAAAACTATTGAAACGATTATAAAGAGATTATTTCGGATAATTGTCTAATGCCAGTTGAATGTAACTGACTTCCGAGGCAGGATAAGGTTGTTTACCCACTGCACGAGTCGTCTGTGAACATGAGCTCCGTTTGCTTGTGGCTAACCATCTAGTCTTGTAAACGCGTGGTCCTCGGTTCGAGTCTAGTTTTTCCAATTATTTTTTTGCATTTATTTTAAACAAGTCGAACCTACAACTGCGTTATGCGTAAAATATAACATCGACTCTTACCTGCTTGCGTCAGGACATAACATACTTAAGGAAAGACTCGTAACTGAGTGCTTCTTAATAAACTGCACACGTAACTATGAAAGCTTTCACAGAGGTAACACTGAAAGAATCTTCTCGGGCTTCAACATCGTAGAAATAGTGTCGTGTGGTTACGTTAGGTGGACTATAACGAGTTCGCACCATCTTCAAGGAGACGAAAAACTAAATAATATTACTATA